>CATIWF010136191.1:0-31363 GCA_949630135.1 Balakata baccata
CTACTATGTCGTCTTTTAATTGTTAGTTTTCTAAACACCATCGTCTTAATTCTAGTACAAGAGTCAATAAACAAGATAATGCTCCTTTTGAATTAGTACATTCTGATGTTTGGGGTCCATGTCCAGTTGTGTCTAAAACTGGGTTTAGATATTTTGTTACTTTTGTTGATAACTATTCTCGAATGACATGGTTATATTTGATGAAAAATCGTTCAGAATTGTTTTATCACTTTTCTACTTTTTGTGCTGAAATTCAAACTCAATTTGGTGTGCATTTACAAATTTTGAGAAGTGATAATGCTAAGGAATATTTATCAAAAATTTTCCAAAAGTATATGATCCAAAATGGTATTCTTCATCAAACATCGTGTAAGGACACACCATCTCAAAATGGTGTATCTGAAAAGAATAGGCATCTTCTTGAAATTGCTAGAGCTTTGTTATTTCAGATGCAGGTACCCAAACATTTCTGGGCTGATGCTGTTTCTACAGCTTGCTTCCTGATCAATAGAATGTCATCCTCGGTTCTGTCTGGTAAAACTCTCTTTTTTGTTCTCTTTCCTAATAAATCTTTATTTCCCATTGAACCTAGAATATTTGATTGTACTTGTTACAAAACTTGATCCTAAATCTTTGAAATGTATCTTTTTGGGATATTCTTGTGTGCAAAAGGGATATAGATGTTATTATTCTAGTCTTAACAAGTATCTTGTATTAGCTGATGTTACCTTTTAGGAGCATTCCCCATTTTCTTCATTTACAGGTTCTATTCCTCAGGGGGAGGATGATGATTTGCTCATCTATACTGTTACCTCCTCTTCGGATCCTTCACCATCAGTTCCTATAAGAACCACCATAAAACAGACATATACTCGCTGGCCAAAATCTTCTGATTCTGCCCCTGAACCAGCTCTTGCACCTGCTCTGGATCCTCCTCATTCATGTCCTAATGAGCTAGTCTCTTCATCATCTGATATGACTCCGAGTGATGATCTTCTCATTGCTCTTAGTAAAGGTAAACGTTCATGCACCTATCCAATATCCTCTTTTGTTTCCTATAATCATTTGTCACCCTCTTCTTGTTCCTTTCTTGCATCTCTCGATTCGATCTTTGTTCCTAAAACTGTTTGTGAAGCCTTAGCTCATTTTGGCTGGCGTAATGCTATGATTGAGGAGATGAATGCTTTGGATGATAACAGTAATTGGACCTTGGAAGATTTACCCTCAAGAAAACAAACTATTGGATGTAAATGGGTTTTTGCAGTTAAAGTCAATCTTGATGGCTCTGTGGCTAGATTGAAAGCCCACCTTGTTGCTAAAAGATATGCCCAGACATATGGAGTGGACTACTTTGACACATTTTCTCCTGTTGTTAAACTTACCTCTGTGAGGCTATTTATTTCCATGGCGACCACTCATTGGCCTCTGCATCAATTGGACATTAAAAATGCCTTTCTTCATGGCGAACTTCGGGAGGAAGTCTATATGGAGCAACTACCTGGTTTTGTTGCTCAGGGGAAGTATGAGAAAGTATGTCGTCTCTGTAAATCTTTGTATGGCTTGAAACAAAGCCCTCGTGCATGGTTTGGCAAGTTTAGTCAAGCTGTTCAGAATTTTGGTATGCATAAAAGTAAGTCTGATCATTTTGTTTTATACAAACACTCTAATAGTGGAATCATTCTATTAGTTGTGTATGTGGATGATATTGTTATCACTGGTAGCGACTCAGCAGGGATTTCATCTCTTAAATCATTCCTCCATACTCAATTTCATACCAAAGACTTGAGAATGCTATGATATTTTTTGGGTGTTGAAGTAACTAGGAGTAAGAAGGGAATCATCTTGTTTCAAAGGAAGTATGTTCTTGACTTATTATCTGAAACAGCGAAGTTAGGAGTTAAACCATGTAGTGTTACAATGATTCCTAGTATGCAATTTACGATAGATGGTGATTTATTTGAAGATCCTAAAAGATATAGAAGATTGGTTAGGAAATTGAATTATCTCACTATGACTCGTCCAGATATTGGCTATTCATTCAGTGTGGTTAGTCAGTATATGTCATCTCCAACTGTTGATCACTAGAAGGCAGTGGAACAAATTTTATGCTATTTGAAAGGGACACCTGGGCGTGGAATGTTGTATAGTAATCATGGTCACACTAGGATTGAATGTTTTTCGGATGCTAATTGGACAGGGTCTGAGGAAGATCGAAGATCAACTTCAGGATAATGTATTTTTATTGGCGGTAATTTGGTTTCATGAAAGAGCAAGAAACAGAATGTGGTTTCTCGATCAAGTGCTGAATCTGAATACAGAGCTATGGCCAAATCTGTATGTGAAGTAATGTGGATATATCAACTTCTCAGCGAAGTGGGTTTTAAAATTTCAATGCCAGCTAAGTTGTGGTGTGACAACCAAACTGCACTTTACATTGCATCTAATCCAGTTTTTCATGAGCGAACCAAACATATTGAGATTGACTGTCACTTCATTAATCAAAAGATTCAGCAAGGTTTGATTTCTACAGGCTACGTGAAAATTGGAGAACAATTGAGAGATATTTTCACAAAGGCACTTAACAGGGCTAGGGTCAATTATCTTTGTAACAAGCTGGGCATGATTAATATCTATGCTCCAGCTTGAGGGGGAGTGTTACAAGATTGTAGGCATAATTAGGGATGATTTGTTGTTAAAAAATTTATCCCTAATTATTACCAAATTAGTGTGCCTAATTAGTGTGATTCTTTCCTTATATAGGATCTCTTATGTATATAAATACCTATACAATTTTGAATAAGAAATACAACAAGATTTCTTTCAATTCTTGTCTGATTACACAATGAAAATACAAAATCATCATAATTTCTCACCCTAAAGAGAGCCTTGTCTCCAGCAAGAGAATAATGAATTACGCCAACCAAACTATACTTGTTTTGTCCTGCTTCAACAGCGAAGTACATGTGTTGATGCACATCTTGAATTGCTACAATTGCTCCTAGCATCCGAAGAATATGTATCAGTCCATGTTGCCCCAAATTTGGAAGAAATGATAATAGATTTT
Organism: Balakata baccata; assembly: GCA_949630135.1. NCBI lineage: Eukaryota > Viridiplantae > Streptophyta > Magnoliopsida > Malpighiales > Euphorbiaceae > Balakata > Balakata baccata. Next base: position 3,065 of record CATIWF010136191.1, read on the forward strand.
TTGAAAATAGACATACCATTAGGAATCATATCTTCCAAACTTTTATCAACTTCTTGATAGAAGGATTGAACCCTTTGTTTCTGATCACTGGCTGTATCTTCATTATATGCACCCGAGAAGGATGAAACCATGGATAAAAGCATCTGATATAACAATCAATATCAAGATAAGTAGATACTTTAGTGACAGGACCAGCTGCTATCAGCAGCAAGAAATGCTAGGCATTATACTGGCCTTGAATCCTTATGAGAAACAGAAATTTAAATCACTCACCTGAATTTCAGATATAGAAACCATCACATGAAAACCTGAAATAGAACCTTCGCCAACCCAAAGCTGATTTGAAGGAAGACCATTCCTTGGCTTCTCAGCTGATACTGAAGCAACTAAACAACTCAAGATATAGTTCCTGTGACTTACATGACTTCCATCCATATACTGAAATGACACAACAGGATCTCTACTTGAAAAATGAGATGATAATCCATCAGACATCACAGAAGAAAAATGAGAAATTTGATTTTCATCATCCACACATTCTTGAAGGATTTGAGAAAAGATCGACATGCGAGAAAGTTCACACATGAACTTCCTACGCATATTTTCCAATTCAAGTTTCATACATACATCAAGTTCGCTCACAAGTTCCCGAAAACAACCTGCACAAATTGACTAATTATCCAAATATGCAATGTAATAATCAAATCAACTAAAGAAAGGATGTATACCAGAATCATCCTCAGCAATGAGTACAAGACAAAACTGAGACACGTCTATGGTAGAAGCCTCTGGCAGTTCCCACTTGGGTTGTTGACTTGCATGTGGTATGTCTTGAGCCTCATGTTCAACATTTTCAACTTGTTTAGCAGATGATTTTATAATGGATAAATGATTTTCAAAACGATGAAGATATGAAATAACACATTGAGCAAAGGCCATTAGAGCTGCAGGTTCAAGAAACAGATTACCACCCTGTCCAATAACATAATATTTCATGTCAATCTCCTTAGAAAATAGTACATTTGTATACAGTGAAGTCAGAATTCACATGCAAGTCAAATTTGGAATTACTAGCAATGAAGGCAAGAGGGTCATGATGGTATGAAAAGTGAAGCCAAAGAATGCAAAGGAAATAACCAATTTCCCTACACTAAAGATAAAGTGGCACCTGGACTCTCCAAGAGACTGTCAGTGGATGTCCCCCAATTGAAAGCAATGATGTAAATTTATTGAATTGATGTGATTCAGCTACAATATTCTTTATTGAGTGCCTTGCAAAAAATATTCCACTCGATGTAGCATTTATGAGAACCCATTGACTTGAGGTTGGGGCAGAAATATTTGACGCAAAATCCAAACTCTCAAATCTAGAAGTATGAGCCCTTGGTGTTTCAGAATCAGATTTCAGATGGGAAACCTCCACTCTGTTTGACACATTACCATCCAGACTAGAATCACCAAACGAGTTATTCATCCTATCCTGAGGATAATCCAGAGAAAATGTAAATGTAAAATGAGAAAGAGAGAGTTCATATAACCAATCATGAGACTGTCGCTGCAAGTTTTTAACTATGAGGTGATCAAAACTTTTTCCCATGTGACCATGATACCTAAAAATTATAGACTGGATTCTTGAAACATCACAATGAACTTCCAGTTTGTCTTCTTCATAAAACATTTCTACACCAATATGATGAATGGAAAACCAAATTCCACAATCATGCAAATCATGCTCGGACAACTGTTGAAAACTCGAAGCATCATATGCTTTTTTTGAGCTCTCCCTCTTATTCCTTATTCTAGAATTTTGAAGAATCACATCCATTGACTTGAAATCAAAGGCGGTGTTAACTGAAATCAAAGTACGATTACAAATCAAAGCATCTTTTTCTGCAGCTGTCTCATCATTATCAAGCTCAGGAAACACCTTACTTTGATTCATAAAATCTTGGAGAGGTAAATAACCCGTTTTTTGGAAGTCAATAAAAGCATTTGAAACTGCTGAAAATAAATCTGCAACAACCTGGATAAAATTAGTACCATCAAGTCAGTACATTAAAAAGAAACTAACACAAGGGAACTCTGCAAACTGGTAGCAGAAGATTATGAGTATGAACTTGTTGACCTCACTTAACTATTGTTCCTTTGCAGAGGAAAGAAGAAAAGAACTGTAAGATGTTTTACATATTATAGGATCTCTCCTGGTATGGATATTCTGAAATCTGTTTCACTCTGCTTAATTCTATTTTTCCTAGATTATAGGGATTTGATTATTAGGTCAAGAATCATCTTTTTTGCCATATATCTCTGTAAATATGCATTCCACAAATAAGATAAGATTTTTATCTAGTAAAAAGGATCAGAAAAGTATTTAAAAAATCCAACAAAATAAAGACATCTATAAAACATTATAAAATCTTATAATATTCCTAATATCTACTATATGGGCAGAACTGGTTTCACAAAACTATATACTTAAAGGCAGATTTTGACCTATATAGAACTAAATGACAAAATAATTCCTTTGGTAGGCTCCATGAAGCTAGGAAGTGGAAAAGTGCATTTAACAAATTTAAATAGGAATATTTCATAAGGACACATAGAAAGAGAAAATTACCTGAAAGAAAGCATGCAATTCATCCATATATAATATAACCATGAATCCGGCAGCCCTCCCGCACAACAGCGAAGATAAAGCAATAGTGGTACTGCTAAATGAATGAAAAGACTCCCTGAAAAAGATGCATAAATTGTTCTTCAGAATTACATATACTGTTACATCAGAATATTAGAGAAAAGGACATTTTTCAATTTCAATCCAAGAATGCCATAATTATGAACATCAGCAACATAACTCACAAAACAAGAAACTATTAAAATCAGCAAAGGCTTTGCGAGCATTTTAATATAAACATAAACAAGAAAATTTGTAGAATGCATAACAAAGGATTAAAACTGGCAAGTGCGGCATTAACTCAGAAAGGTTAAATTTATTAAAAAAGAAACTTTATTTGTTAAAAACCAATAGGAAGAGTAAACATGAAGAATGAGTATCTCCAACCTAAATAACACAAAGAAACAAACATTAGAGGAAATTTCTAAAAAGGTAAGGCTCTCCAACCATGTTGAATAATAGTCAAAGATGCTTCCAAAAGCCTCTATAGCAGAAGCCCACAAAAAAAAACCATGAAAACCACCTTATCTCATAACAAACTAGAGAGAACCCAATGTTTAAATTCATGCAATTCTCTCCATCTAGATATTTCATAAAATTGTGGAAAAGCACCAGCCAAAGAATTTTAGCATCCTTTATCATGCAGAGAACATAAAAAAACAAAACAAAAGCCAAAACCACCTACCTCAAAAATGATGACTCCATAGCTACTGGCTTCAATACAATAATTTGGCTCTCTAGTAATTCTTTTGAATCTCCCATGTACACATTCAAACCATCAGCTCTCAGATATGACCTCAATGGAACACACATCTGTGAAGCATACTTTTCGTTTTCTGGTTTAGGAATTTCAATCATACGAAACTCCCGCAACCTAGGGCACTCTGTTACTGCATCATCAAAGCCCGGAAACTGAGTTAATGCTAAATCAGACTTTGAAGCTGGAGAAACAACAACCTCAATATTGTGGATGTCGAATCCAATGTGAAAGTCATCCTCCCCGACTATAAAGTTCCTGTCTTTATTCCCACTGTTAGATCCAATCTTTCTCAGTGACATCTGGATGTGAGGACCAGTTATGAATACACCTACTTGAATCCGTTTCTCTGGAAACAATTTGAGCAAAATAATCTTCATCCTACTGACTAGTCCTTGATATTTACCTTCCCAACTGATTTCTTGTTGATCTTCAAAGGTTGGAGTAGGAGATGAAAGAATACAAGTCCTTTTGTTAAGAGCAAGCTGTATCTGCCCAAGCAGAACAGCCATTGATATTATTGAAAGATATCCTAAAACTAAATTTAATTTTCCTACCACCAGACTGCATTTCGAAAATCCAGAATCTAGACCATTCAAGCCAGGATATATCACATGCTTTTTTATCTCACAAAGAAGCCATGGCTTTTCAGAATACTCAATTTCATTATCATCATATTTCATGCAAGCTCCATTCCAAGTCAGCCACATTTCTCCAAGAAAATCTTTCAAATGTAGGCTACAGGCATTTTCAGCTTGACCTGCAGCATTGGTTTTGCTATCTTTAAAAGGAACAAATATTTGTGCAGGCTCACCCCATAGAACAGTTTTTAAATTATCAGTTCTCCTTTTATGATTTCCTTTCGCAGAACTAAAATGATGATTCGAACTGCTTTCCATAATTGTAGTCCCAATAACAGAAGATGACTTAACCTTCAACTCCCCACAGGAAATTGAGAAAGACTGTTCAAAAATTTCATCAATATACACTAACAGTAGTGCATCAATTGTCAGACAAAATGAGTGGATATCCGAATGAGAGATCCCAATCAGTGATTCCATTTTTTCACTGGCATTTTGAACTGTGCTAATTGGGGCAACGGTGATTAGCATTTTTCCAAAGTTTAGCAAGAAGCAATACTCTGGAAAGTGATCTTCAGAAATGTTTCGCAAGTTTCCATCAGATTTTGGTTCTTGAAGAAGGAAACACTTGATTGAAAAGAAACCATGTACAATTGCAAGGAAAGCTCTATGTAAAACATTCCAAGTGGCTACTAACAACGGAAGGATTTTAGAGACAATTTTGAACAGACTATAGTTGGAAGATTCTATGTGACTCTTTTCATCATTTTCAGTGTTCAAAGTTGCCCTGTATCTGGCTATTCGCCGTGCCTGGGCAATGGCTTCAGCTGGAAGCTGTTTTTCCATGAGAGAAATTGCTTCCCAATTTTGATTAACAGAACTGAGAAATATTTTGTCCCGAAAAATCTTAGTGGCTGGCTTTTTCAGTAAGTTGTCTGCAGAATATCCAATGATGAACAGTAAATGCTCATAAGCATTGAGGTAGCGTAACCACAGACAAACAAATTCAACTAGATTATGCAACGACAACCTGGGAGATGAAATGACATATCTTAATCTGTTTGCAGCTATTCTCCACAGTTGTCTACCACTTCTGATATATTTTGATCCTTTTGATGGTAGGTTACCAAATATTGACAAAACAAAAAGACCAATTGGAGAAAGTAACAGATTCAGTTCTGGAACACGGATACTGAGGTCTGACAGCTGAAGATTATTCAACTCAATGCATGAAAAAACATCAGAGTATAAAACAGCGTTCTTTGTATCTTGCATCTCATATTCAACTCTGAAACCAGTAAAATCCATAGCAATAGAAATCTTTTTTAGAGGATTACAAACTGCACCAATAAATCCTCTAAGAATACATCCATGCACAAAACTCTGAGATTTAGCATTAAACTCTTCTAGTTCAAACGAGCATGCTAGAGCATCATTTAAGATGGAAAACTCTACTTGCAGATTGGTATTAAATATCTGCATATGGCAATGTTTGAGAACAAGGTTCAACAGCGAAATAGTAAACCGCTTTTTTGAGGGAGTAAAGGCCAAGATCCTCTCCAACACATCATGCAAGGCACTACCCTGGTAAGCAAAAAACAAGCCTCCATGATTGTACTCAAGTTTAGCCAATCATGTGAAATTAAATGTCTTCACTTGCTCAACCATACACAGCGGAAAATGTTGTTAAAAGATAACAAAAATATGTGACCATTTTATACAGCTAATCCTAAACAGTCAATAGTCGGAAAACCTGGCATTTCCCACCCTCTTAACCTTTGGTGCAACTAGTCCCTGTGGGGACATCCAGGCGGTAAGGACTTGTAATGCCCTTGGAGTGACACAGGTTTGAGTCCCGCCACCCACATAGATAGGTGTTCATCCCCTCCCCTGTTTGGTTGTACTGTTCAGAAAACCTTTGATGCAACTAAAAGAACAAGTAGACTACCCACTATTCATTCTTTGAACTTAGCATTCGTTGAATGACTGCTTTTCTTTCACATGGGCATTCTTTGAATAAAAAACTATCTCATGGTGCAGAAAGTTTCCGACATGAACAAATGTATTCTTTGCAAGCATAAAACCACTAAAAAACAAATACCTCAGGATCAAGGTCAGCAATAGTCTTCTTCTTTTCCTCATTAACTTTCTCAGTCGATTTCCTTGCCTGTACCAAACTTCCTTCTTCCTTTTCCTCCCTACAAACAAAATAAATAAGCAAACAAACTAAAAATCAGTCAGGAAAAAGAAAACAAATACAAAATGCATTGGCGTCAGTTACCCAGCTAGAAGAGTGATATTGACACCGCGAACTTCCACTTTCAAGGCAGGGACAGACCAATTGGAGAAACGAACACTGAGCTCCTCCACTCTAACCTCTTTGCAGGAGATGCGAGACGGCTCGTCGAGGAGCCGGTTGAGAGCTAAGGAATCGAACCTGAGATTCTTTGTGGTTATTCTGGAGTTGATGAGCCCTAATTCCAGTTCAAGCTCCGGTTGCTCTAGCAGCCATGGCTGCAAGAGAGACTCAAGTCTCCGACGGACAATGCCGCGGAGGAACATTGATTGATTAGGCAATGGCTTCAAGTTTAGGAAAAGAATCGCGATTTTAACATACGCAGAAATTTTTTAAATTTTGGATTCTGAAGCCTTTCTTGCGAATCAGATGGATGGATCCTTTTTGCCCTAAATTGTGAATTTGTGATCGTGTAGTATCCAAGATAAAATCACTGATTGTTGGCAGCCATTGAGGCGGGAACTCAACCGACAAAGCCTGTTAAACAATATAAGTCATATATGTCAGGTAGGGGGTGTCAGAATGGCAACGATATGTGAATCCGCGAACGAAGAGCTTCTTATTGCAGTCAATCTTATATTATAAAAATTTCACCCAATTTTAGTGAGGGAATAAAAAAATAAAAAGTTATTAAGGGATATCGAAGGATTAATTTTTATTTTTTATATTTAAAGAGAAATAATAAATTTTTAACGAGGGAGATAAATAAATAAATTATTTAATATTATAAAATTTTTAAATATAAATAAAAAGAAATAAAAAAATTATTGAAAATGCTTTTAATATGAAACATATATGGATTTATACTAAAAATAAAGAAAAATTTTAAAATACTAAAATATTAGTAAAAATTAAAATTGCATAAAATTTACCAGATACCTATCTAAAGTTTACCCAAAATTAGTTAAAATTAAAATTATTTAAATTTTATCTAAAATCTATCAAAAATCTATTTGATATCTATTCAAAATTTATCTAATATTTACCTTTAGATATGTAATATCCTCCTATATATTATGAGTATGTCTCATAATGCATATGAACTGCTACAAATTGGGTAGCTATAGCATGTTCAAATTTGAATCTTTTCTTTATAAATCGTTATTATTCTCAAAAGATGTATACTAAATTAAACTTACTTGTCTAACTCATCAAATATACTATGAACTAACTAATAATAGTTTTTGTTTACTTGTTCAATCATATTTCATATACTAGTTTAAACTTATAAGGTCTTCATTTCATGCATCCCAATTATATTTAGTTAAGTTATATCTATTTTTTTTCCTGCTTTACTTTTTCTTTGTATCATATTACATGATTACAAAATAACAAATATAATTAATTACATTCTTATAAATAAATGCAACAAATAAATAAATACATATTATGAAAATGTTTGGTCCACAATCTAGAGTACACAGAGTCTCCTATTGGTATGAGTTTTGACAAATCCACTGTCAACTGTTACATAAACTGTTTATTGGCTTTATTACCTACGTGTACATAAAAACACGTTAAGCTACTTATAGTTTAGCATTACACATATGCATATCAAATATAACATAAAATATTTAATTCATAGCATGTAATCATGACAATATCAAAATATTAGTTCAATACCCATGCATACTCACATATTCATTCAATGCCTCTTTCATACATATAAATATGATTCATAAAATATATATATTTTATTTCTTTAATTGTTCAAATATTTCATAATCTTATATATATGGATTCCGGTATAGATATCTCATATTTAGACCGCTCAACGGTTCTATTATACCTTAATTATCAATCCACGCATTGACCTATCGAAGGCTCGAGCGTATACTAATTTAAAAAATGAGTTTAGTAAAAATGAAAAGAAAAAAATATAGGTATTTCTAAAGAAAAAATTAAAATTTGATTTATAATATAAATTCCTAAAAAATAAACCGTCAAAAATTAAAAGTTAATTAATAAGATAAATTTCTAAAAAATAAACCGATCCATGGATGGAGGCACAAATGGACCAAGGAGCAGGGGTGTAATTAGATATTAACGGTTTTCGCCCCAAACCAGCCTTGAATAGGGTGAAATTTTTAATTATTTTAACACAAATGATGATATAGACACTTTAGAGAATCAATTTCAAGACAAAATGAATATTAATAAAATACATTTCGGAAGTTCTTCTAGAACCCACACCACCGAAACAAAAAATTATTATCCAAGACCAATCTCACTAGATACTCAATTAGAAGAACGAACTCAATCTGTTCAATCTAGATATGATGACACTTCAATATGTGAATGGAATTTAGATGGTTTAGCTAAATATCAAATTTTAAACTTATTACAAGAAATGTCTATGGCAGCAAGCGCTTATAGAGCTAATAATAATGATGACCTTACAATTGCCTAGATGATCATTTATGGATTCACTGGCCAATTAAAGGGGTGGTGAGATTACTATATGACAGCAGTCAACAAAGATCTTATATTCCATGCTACAAAAACTATAATTAAAACCGAAAATAATGTTCAAGTACAAACAGAAATAAATAATACAATAAATACTTTAATCTATACAATAATGAAATGTTTTATAGGAGATCCTATTCAATACCAAGAAAGAAATTCAGAAATCTTATTAAATCTAACATATCCAAAACTACAGGATTTTAGATGGTATAAATATATATTTTTAACAAAAGTTTATACTAGATCCGATTGTTATAATGACTATTGGAAAGAAAGATTTATCACTGGATTACCTAAGTTATTTGCAGAAAGGGTACGAACTAAATTAAGAAATGAAAATAATGGTATTATACCATATGACACTTTAACTTATGGAAATATAATAAATTATATAAATAATTGAGGATTAGCTATATGTTCAGATTTAAAATTAAAAGCAAAATTAAAAAGAGATTCAACTTCTACTAAGAAAGAATTAGGAGATTTCTGTCAACAATATGGTTATGAAACAATTATAGCCCCATCTGCTAAGTCTAAGAAATATAACAAACAGAAAATAACTCAATATAAGCCCAGCAGAAAACGCTATTATTCTAAACCCAATCAATATCGTCAAAATAAAGTTTATAAACCCAAATCATCAACTAGAAAACAGAAATCTAATAAAAAAAATAATCCAAAACAAAAAGATATTATTATATGTTATAAATGTGGAAAAATATGTCACTATGCTAGGAATTGTAGAGTTAAGCAAAGAATAAATGAATTAGAATTATCAGAAGAATTAAAAAATAAGATCTTAAAAATCATTATAAATGAAGAAGACTCTAGTAAATCAGAAGAAAAAGAATTATCTGATTATTTAGAAAATGATTTAAATATATTAGAAAAAGATTCCGATTCAGAATCTAGTAATAATGAATGTGATTATATAGGACCATGTGATTGCAATAGTATAAATATGATAAATACTGAAAAGGAATTTCTACTAAACATTATCGGAAAAAAAATGACCCAGAAATTAAAAGGGAATATTTATTGAAACTAAAAGATATAATAGGAACTGCTTCTATACAAAAGAACTTTAAACCTTACGATTTTCAAGAAATTTGTAATCGATTTAAACAAAATAAAAAAACTATAAAAATAAAAGAATTACAAGAAGAAGTCAAAAATGTTAAAATAGAATTAAAAGAAGAATTAAATATTTTGAAAGAAAAGGTTAGTAAGTTAGAAAGAGAAAATTTAGCCAAAGATTTAGAAAATTATATGAAACAACCCGATATAGGAACTAGCGATACAACAGATTATATAAATAATATACAAAGAATAAATTATCAAAAATGGTATGTTAAAATAAATTTAATAATAAATGACACTCATTTAGCTACAACTACTTTAGTAGATAGTGGAGCAGACCAAAATTGTATTCAAGAAAATTTAGTACTAACAAAATATTATGAAAACACGTCACAACGATTACATACTGCTAGTGGATCTAGACTTATAGTAAACTACAAATTATCTAATGTCAATATATGTAAAGGATATTGTTTTAAAACAAACTTAATTTTAGTAAGAAATTTAAATACAAACATAATTTTAGAAACACCTTTTATTACTATGATATATCCTTTTACAGTATCAGAAATAGGAATAAGTACTAAAATATTAGGAAAGGAAATTATATTTGAATTTTCATTTCCTATTAAATCTAAAGATATAAATTGGCTACAAGATAATAATATTCAAAAAATAAATATAATCAAAAATAAAAACAGCACTTAAAACAATTATCAAATGAGATAAAAATTAGGAAAATTAATAAACAAATTGAAACATTAAATATTCAAAAGGAAATAAAAGAAATCGAAGAAAAATTTAAATCAGATATATGTGCTCGTGCCCAATGCTTTTTGGAATAGAAAACAGCATATATTAAGTCTACCATATATAAAAGATTTTGATGAAACCAAGATACCTACAAAATCTAAAGCTATACATATGAGTCAAGATTTAGAAAAAACATGTCAGCAAGAAATTCTAGATTTAAAAGACAAAGGATTAATTAGAGATTCTAAGTCCCTCTGGTCCTGCTCAGCATTTTATGTTATGAATGCAGCAGAGATTGAAAGAGGAACCCCAAGATTAGTAATAAATTATAACCCGCTTAATAAAGTATTGCAATGGATTAGATATCCGATACCTAATAAAAGAGATTTATTAAAAAGGTTATATGAAACAAATATATTTTCTAAATTTGACATGAAGTTAGGATTTTGGCAAATACAAATTACAGAAGAAGATAAATATAAAACAAGATTTAATGTACCTTTTGGGCATTACGAATAGAACGTCATGCCATTTGGATTAAAAAATGCTCCATCAGAATTCCAAAACATTATGAATGATATTATTAGGCCAATCAATACATTTTCAATAGTCTATATTGATGATGTTTTAATATTTTCAAATTCTATTAATCAATATAAACAACATTTAGAAAAAATTTATAATACAATACATTCTAATGGTATGGTGGTATCTGAGTCAAAAATGAAATTAATTAAAAAGCAAGTCAGATTTTTAGGACATGATATATATCAAGGAACAATTAAACCAATAATTAGAAGTTTAGAATTTTCAAATAAATTTCCTGATGAAATAAAAGATAAAAAACAGTTACAACGATTTTTAGGTTGTTTAAATTATGTTCATGACTTCTTTAAAAATTTAGGAATTATATGTAAACTTTTGTATGATAGACTTAAAAAGAATCCTAAGCCGTGGACTGAAAAACATACAAAAATAGTTAAAGAAGTGAAATCCAAAGTAAAAAATTTACCCTGTCTAAGTTTACCTCACCCAGAGGCATTTCTTATAGTTGAAACTGACGCAAGCGATAAAGGTTTTGGAGGTATATTAAAACAAAAATATAATAATAAAGAAAGTCTAATTAAGTATTATTCAGGATGTTGGAATCAAACTCAATCAAATTATTCTACTATAAAAAAAGAGATTTTAAGTATTGTTTTATGCATCAAAAAATTTGAAGATGATTTATACATAAAACAATTTTTATTACGCATTGATTGTCTAGCAGTAAAATATATTTTAGAAAATGATGTTCAAAATTTAGTTTCAAAACAGATTTTTGCCAGATGGCAGGCTTTACTAAGTAATTTTGATTTTGCAATTGAATTTATCAAAGGAGAGAATAATTCTCTTCCTGATTTTTTATCTCGTGAATTTTTACAGGGAAAATGAATAATTAAGAAAATAATTCTAATAAGCAAATTTTGTCACGTGCTACTTATAATAAGCAGAATAGCTCATCATCTTCTTCAAGCCCCTCTAGCTCGAGGCTAGTACCTTTAGTTCATCAAAATCCATTTTATCCAATAAGACCCAAAACCTCACCTAATCAAATAAGACCCTCTTTTACCTCAGCTTTAATAAGACCATCAAATCCAAACCCATCTACTCAAGTCCATCAAAGCCCTCTTCTAGTCAAAGTCAGTAGAAGACAAATTCGGGATATATTCTTCATCAAACAAGACTATTTGTCAAAACTCTAGATGATGAAGAAGTATTATTGGCTTCAGAAGGATTTATAAAACTTATATCTTTTTTATATCCAAAAAATTTTCATTTCAATGAATCTGATTTTTCCAGAACTCTAGAATATTATCAAAATATTTTAATAGACACTGGATCAGTTGAATTTGAACATAATTTTGACAGAATTGATCTAACAAAAATAGCTTATTTAAAAGTAAAAATTTTAGATGTTTTATCCTCTGCTAAATGGAATCAACAAATCCATACTAGTAAGCGATTTTCAAATAATTTTACTCCTACTACTTATAATTATTACGATTATCAAATGGCTTGGTATAAAACCTTTTATCTACGAAATTATAATCATTCTTGGTTTTTCTATTTTTCTAACAAATTTTCGGCCGAGTTACCAAACTGGTTTTACATTTGGTTTTCATATTTTGGTAATTTGGTTGATATCTTTCCTTAAGATGTTTCAATTGCTTACGACAAATGGTATCAGAGCCTAGTTACTTGTATTTAGGCAAATTAATTGATAATAAATTGGTAAAGTTGTTAATTAATTTAAGTTTAACTTTGTTAATAACTATTAAATTAAGTTTAGCTTAGAAATCTTAAACCTGAAACGTTGGTCAACTTTGAAGAGTGTAGCGTTGGTCAGCCGTTGTAAGCCGAGATGGCAATAGGTGGTCCCGATACACTATGTGGTCCCGTGGTTGTTTAAGAAATCTAAGATAAACAAAAATTTAATTAGAGATAGCAAAATTAAATTTAATTAATGGACAAACTAGCTAAAATATTATCAGTTAAAGAACCTAAAATAGGTCAATCTAGTAACTCTAATACCTTAGATGATTTAAATCATATTAATTCAACAGAAATTAATATAGCAGATATTGAAAATCAGTTAATGGATTGGACTATACCTAAACAGGATATTAAAACAATTTATAAAATTGGATCTTTTAAATTTATGCAAGATTATTCGATAAAAACTACTGAACAAACAATAGTTTTAAATGAAGACGTAGAAACAATTCAGTTATTATCAGAAAATCTATTAAAGAACATAGAAAGAAATATAAATTTATTCATTTAGGATTAATTCAAATTGCAATTAAGCCTTTATTCAGACTAGGATTAGATATTCTAGTACTTATGTACCTTAGAGACGCAAGACATATTAGTTTTTCAAATTCTCTTTTAGCCATGGCAGAAACAAATCTAGCTAATGGCCCTGTATATTTTAATTGTTATCCAAATTTTTCTTTAAGTTTGTTTGACCCTAATGTGTTTGATACTCTAAGTTTAACTGTTAAAACAAAAAATTTGGATTTTAAACAAAATATTAGAGCAATAGCTATAATTTATAGAATTTATTATAAAGTTATGTCTACTACCTTAAATCCCAGAGCTAGAAATAGCCTATTAAAAGATGAACTTTAATATTTGAAGGAAACAGAATACACTCTAATATTCAAATACCTAAAAGATTAAAATGGAATGAAATTACTTGATCAGGAATATGAGAATTAACAGAAATAACAGAACCTCAAAAAGAAAGTATAAATAATCAGACGTCTAGTATTATAGAAAGAAATGATGGATATGTAAAAATATCATTTTTATCAGAACAATCATTCTCTTTAAAAGTGTCAATTTATACAAATAATAGACCTTTTACTAGTTCACTACCTAGACATATACCAAACAGAGATTTAAAAATAAAAGAGGTAGATTTTAATGAAACTATATCAAAACTCATTTATACTTCAGATAATAAATCAGAAGATTCATTATCACCCACTCGATCCCAAATGGAAAGCTTTTCTCAAGTAAATTAAATATGGAAAAATTCGAAATAGATAAATAATTTTTACGAAAAGATTTACAATCCGAACATAATAAAATAAAACGAATTTGGTACTTTAATACTTTTTCAAAAGAAGATTTAGAAAATTTTAGAATAAAATGGTATAAATGTATAAACGAATTAAAAATAAATATACCTTTGTTTGAATAGTTTGAAATTTATTGTCAATATAATAATATAGACTATCCATTTTCAACTATAAATGTTCATTCAAAATAGCTGGAATATGAACTACTACAAATAATGAAACTATTATAGGAGTCCATCCACCATTAGAAAAAATTGTATTTAGTCATGATAACAATAGGTATATGGCTATGCTATTAAAACATGTAGATTTAACAACTAAAAATGAATTTATATTAGAAGAAGTTAAATATATACAATTACAAGAAAATTATTCCAATAAAACATTATCAACAATTGCACAGCAATTAGATAGAGTAAAATCGCTAATACAACCTGATTTACAAAAACCTAGAACAATTGAATTATCTCTAGAAAAACCTTTATTCAAACCTTTTGAATTTACACATGATACCGGAGTAAAATTAGGTCAACATCAAACTTTATTAAAAAGAATAGAAAATCAATTAAAACAATTAGAAATTTCTAAAACCCCTATATTAATCAAAGATACCAGTACATCAAAAGATAAATCAAGAGCAGAAAACCGAATCTAAAAGATTAGAGAAAAGAAATAAAAAATCTCTCTTGTAATATCAACTTCCTTATGCTCCAAATCCCTCGACCTTCAATTAATATTTTCAAGAGAATGTCAACATTCTATTCAAGACTCTTCTGTACTGTTATCAGATTCTGATTTTGATAAAGGAATTATATTTTACATTTAACATGAGTTCCTTTTTAGAAAGCTTTATCACTGCTCTCTTTCTATTAGATTTTTCCGATTTAACTGAGTTAATTGCTCTTAAGCATGCTTTATATTTTTTCAAAAATGCTGTTGAACACAATCATATGAATTTTCATATAAATAATATAGGCTGTAATTGTCAAAAACATGCTAGACACATATCTTTTATTAATAGTATGATTCATTGTGTTGAAATTTTTATAAGAAACTTTAATCATTTTTAAAATGAGTTTATATACTTTTGAATTACATAATAATTATTATTTAAGTCAATTAGATATAGATGATTTAATAAATTCAGAATATAAACCTGACTCCAAAGTTTTTTCTTTTTTTAGAGGGAATAATATGTAATATTCCACCCCGAAATATATATAATTTTGTTTATATTTTTATATAATTCATTCCCAAAAATATAGTGTTTATTTAAACATAAATATATATATTTTTTAAAAATAATGTATAATAAACTAAAAAAACATTTTAAATATTAAAATAAACAAATTTTAATAAAATCGAAGATTGGATTGGAGTTGAAGATTTCTATCTCCGTGTAATGCAAGAGTAGGAATCATAATTTTTCTCTATCGGAGAAATAGGGTAAAACTCTATTGGAAATGAAATTAGTGAACTCAGCCCTAAAATTCGCTTTGTTATCACTTTTATCAAGAGGGACATTGAACTCCTAAATTTTTTGAAAATTTTAAAGTAATTTAATTAAACACAATAAATCAGAAATTTTTGAAATTTTTAGAGTAATTTAATTAAACACAATAAAACAATAGAAAGTGAATTGGAGAGGTCGAAATCAATTCCGCCTATTATATATTCCCTCATTTCCACTAACAATGTAAAAAAGACAAAAGTTAATGTCCCTACCATCCATATTATGCTCCCACCCTTCACCCTTTATCCACCAACTCATCTTAAAAAAAAAAAAAAAATACTATATATAAAATTTAGGAAAATTTATTATTTATTTTGATATATCATACTAGTATTTTTGTAAAGTTTAAAAATTATGATATTTACTCTATCTATTTTATTTCCGTTAAATTATATAGTCATTTTATTAAATTTTAAATTATTAATTATTAGTTGTAAATAATATTTTTTTATAAGGGTATTAGTAAAATAAATCAAATATCATAAAATAATAGTATAATATATCAAATTTTAGAAATAATAACATAATAATTTTTTATTTGTTATTTAATATTTTTATAACTGAAAATCTAATGAAATGTCATTAATATAATATAATAAAATAAATAGATAAAAAATTATTTCTAAAGTATTTAATATATTTTTGTACCTCCTTATCGGAATATCGTAAACTATAATAATATAATGGGATTATCTTTGAAAGTATTTACGCGAAGGGAGAAATAAGAGAATTTTCCTAAAATGTATATGTATGTTTACTTTCAAAAAATTTTCTAATTTTCTAGAAAATTTTTCAAAATGAAAATAGAAAATTAAACTTCATATTTACTTTGAGCATTTTCACAAAAATTTCAATGGAAAATTATTTTCAATGTGTTTCACAATTTGCAAAGAAAAGTGGAAATTTTGTTTTGGTTGTTTTCAAAGATTTTAATATATTATTTTCAATGTGTTTCACGATTTGCAAAGAAAAGTGGAAAACTTGTTTTGGTTGTTTTCAAAGATTTTCTGTATTAAAATTTACCTTTGAAAATACGGAGTTTTCATTTAGAGTTTCTTTAAAATTGATGTTAAATATTTCAAAAATATATTTTAAATTTATTTAATTGATTAATTTTTTATAAATTAATTTTTTAAAAATATTAATTTATATATTTTTATTCAAAAACAGTTTTTAAAATTTAAAAAAAAATTAAAAGTGCATAAAAATTTTTAAAAAATATTTTTTTCAAATATAATGCTAAACAAAGCTTTAGAAAATATATATTTTTTATGATGTGGTTTATATCAGGATATTTTTGTCTCCCTTTTTTTTATTCATTATTAGAAAAACTGCATTCTCTGCATCCTCTGGTCGGTGACTACTGACTTATTATTCTGAGACCAACTTATTGTACCAATTGAGAAGTGAAAAGTCACTTGGCACTACTTTTTTCTTTCTTTAAAATTTGTAATTTTGCATTCAAAAACCAAATTTAAACACTTACTTAAAAATCATTGTGTGGCATCTGTTTACTCCTACAATAATAAATCGAGTCATATATAAATAATAAACATTATATATTTAAAAATAATGTTTAATAATATAAATAAACACGATCTACTACAATTCTAATATCAAAAAATTAACTTATTGCTTTAAATTGAATATATTTTATGTGTTTGACATGCAATAATATTTTTATATGATTATAAGTAAATATATTTTCAATTTTTATCAATTAAAAAATAAATTTTATACGACAATAAGTAAATATATATTTTTATTTTTAATAAATATATTTTAATATTTTTTTATAAAAATAAAAAGTTTTTATTTTCTTTAAAAAGTTGAAAAATAAAAACAGAAAACAATTCTAAACGCGGCCTATAAATTCAACATTCCACTGTTGGTACCTTTTCAAGGCTCCTGGTTTTTCTTTGTTGTCACTTTTGCTTCTCAATATTTTCCTTATTTTCTTTCTTCCCAACCACTCCAAATTTTTCTTTTCCTTTTCCCTTTCTTCCAAAATTCGGATTTTTTTTTGTTGTCTTCTCCTTCTTTAGTTGCTTCTGATTTTTTATTTTTTTGGATAGCCGAAACTCCATTTCCCTCTTCTTCCACTGCCTTTTAGTTTTTTATACTGCACTCTAATCCATTACCCCTCTTTTCTTTTCCCTTGTTTTCCTTTCCCTTTCTGTTCTTTTTCCTTTTTCTCGCAAACCAACCATAGATTGGTGTTAGGTAGCTGGATAATTGAGTTGAGCCTCCTTTACTTTGATTCAAATTTTGAGCTAAAAGAAGAGGAAGACAAACCATAAAGTTTGTACCTTCTTCTCTTTAATTATGATTCTTGAAATTAGGAATGCAATTTAGCGTTCTTGAGTTCAAACCAAGAAAGAAAATAAGGGACAAAGAATGCCACCGGAAACAGAAGATGGAGTTCAGTTCTCCTTCGCCTTGGAATATGATGGACCCCCGTTGCCCTACGATCTCCCACGCGCTGTCCCTATTAACGTCAACAAAATCCCAATCGCCGCCGCCGTGTCTCAGCTTTCTCTTCCTGATAAACTGTCTTTACCGGTTGTTAAACCTTTGTTACCTGCCGATTTAGGTGGAAATCTCTCTAAGGAGCTGAAATCTACTGTGTCTCGGAAAGAGCCAGGATCCGAAGAATCTGTAACTACAGTGTCTCCTACTTCTGTTATCGAGAGAGCCACAGAGAGTAATCAAGATTGCGGCTTGTCTGGCGAGCTTAGTAGCTCCAGTGCTTTAGAGTTTTCCACTGGGCGTTATGAGTCGTCTTGCATTAGTAACGACCTTTCTACTGAGTTGCTAAATGGGGCCGGGAGCTCTAATACCACAGAATTTTCTGGTAGTTTTGATAATAAATCGCGGGAAGGTTCTTCGAGATTGAGGGTTTCGAATGAATTAAATCAGGATTGGGCTTCAAATGAGTCGGTTTTGAGTACAGATTATCCGTCTTCGCGAGTGTCTAGTCTTATAGCTTCTGGGGATTGTCACAATGAGGTGAATGGTGATGGCAGGCGAGCCCAAGTTGTTACTTTTCGGGACATTGAATCAGAAAGTGGGATTGGTGTCGACGGTATTGATGATAATGAAGAGTTCAGTGAGGAGGAGCCGAGGTTTGCCCGGGTTAGAAGAGAACCACAGAGTAAAGGAAAGAGAGGGACTTGCTATAGGTGCTTTAAGGGGAATAGGTTTACTGAGAAGGAAGTTTGTATTGTTTGTGATGCCAAGTATTGCAGTAATTGTGTGCTTAGAGCTATGGGCTCAATGCCTGAAGGAAGGAAATGTGTTACTTGTATTGGGTATCCCATTGATGAATCCAAAAGAGGGAGTTTGGGGAAGTGTTCGAGGGTGCTTAAGCGATTGCTCAATGTTTTGGAGGTTAGACAGATAATGAAGGCTGAGAAGTTGTGTGAGGCAAATCAGTTGCCCCCTGAGTTTGTCTGTGTGAATGGAATGCCTCTTTGTCACCAGGAGTTGATTATATTGCAGACTTGCCCAAGCCCGCCAAAGAAGTTGAAACCTGGAAACTATTGGTATGATAGAGTGTCTGGTCTTTGGGGAAAGGTGAATATAACGTACAGTATGAGACACTCCATTTTTTTTGCCATAGTTTAATTTGGTTACTCGTGTCATTGTGGATCTTGATGGTTGTGTTAATTTGAATTTAACAGGAAGGGCAGAAGCCTTACCAGATTATAAGTGCTCATCTGAATGTTGGTGGTCCTATCAATCTAGATGCTAGTAATGGAAACACACAAGTTTACATAAATGGCAGGGAGATCACAAAAGTGGAACTTAGGATGTTACAGGTTGAAGTTTACGTATATGCTGTTATTTTTTCCTCATGATTTATCATTTGTTTAATGTAAAGGGGTTATTAACGCCTTTTTGTTTAACATTGCAGCTAACAGGAGTTCAATGTGCTGGCAACCCACATTTTTGGGTAAATGAGGATGGATCATACCAAGAAGAGGGCCAGAAGAACACTAAAGGTTACATATGGGGCAAGGTATGTTGTGTATGTAAATGTAAAAGTCTGATAAAATATCATCTGTAATTTGCTTTCATTAATTTTTAACTTACTTTTCAGGCAGGAATGAAGCTTGTTTGCACTTTCTTATCCCTCCCTGTTCCTTCTAAATCTTCAAATATTTGCGGAGAACAAGTTAATAGTATAGTTAGTAGAAGTTTCCCAGACTACCTTGAGCAGAGAACGCTTCTGAAGATTCTTTTAGTTGGATACTGTGGATCTGGGACAAGCACTGTTTTTAAGCAGGTAGTTTGTTGATTAGCGGTAATAAACTTGCGTTTCTTACAGTATTACTTGTATGATGGATAAGTTGTGATTACTGAGTTGTATATGATTGAATTTTCGATTCCCTAGAAGGATATCCAGATTTGTTTCAGAAAGAGGATCAAAGATCATACGATTCTGGATATATCTTACTAAATTCTTTGCGCTGAGTCTGGGTGACTAGTCTTATGGAGATATTTATAGTATGTGATTACACTTTGAGGAGAGTGTAGTAAATAAATATTGACATCTTAGGCCCTTTTTGGTTGAGTTTGGGAAAAGCGTTTTTGGAAAAAAATTTTGTATTTTTAATTTTTTTAAGTTTTGAAAACTGTTTTTGGATAGAAGTAGGTAAATAGATGTTTTTTTTAGAAGCAAGTTTGAAAAAAATACTTTATAAAAAATTAAAAAAATCAGTCAATTAAATAAAAAAAATTCAAAACCTGTTTTTGGAACAATGAACAACAACTCCAAACATCGTCTTACTGTGTTATGGATTTGTTTTCAACCCATATCGTTAGACTATAAATAATTTTTTTAATGCCTTCGTTTTGGGAATATTTTCATTTGGGTGATACTTAATGTTAGAATTTTAACCGGAAAACATGCTAATCAATGGTTAGAAGCATAAAAAAAAAATTAATGCTTTCAAATTTCAATATTGTAATATGCCTGTTTTTTCGTTTTTTTTTTTCTTTGCAGGCCAAGATTCTGTACAAACCTGTCCCTTTTACAGACTATGAGCGGGAAAACATTAAACTGACAATTCAGACAAATGTGTATAGTTATCTTGGCATACTCCTTGAGGGACGTGACCGTTTTGAAGAAGAAAGTTTGGCTGAAGAGCAATCTTCTTTAGAAACTGACTGTGGTGCGTTTGCCTTTCGAATCTTCTATTCTCTACTTATTTTTTGTGCATGCATACATTTGCCCATGTAAAACGAGGAGGCATAGGCATGAATATAGATGAATGTACTTGAACTGAGATTCTTAAAATGTGTAAAAGTTTTCAACGAGTCCTCTTCTCTTCTTGGTATGAACCTAGTTTTAGATGGAATAAACAGCGGATACTGTGGTTATTTAGCATATGTAACTTAAACATGCTCCTTCTTTATTAAGAAATACATTAGATTCTTGTTTTCTTTTTGTTGGTCTCTCTAATATATTGTGTAAAAAAGGCAATTGCTTTCTGCAGAAGATACTTGTTATTTTTAAGATGTTTGGAAGTCAATGGTCACATAAATTTTGGGGTGAGATGCTTGTGCTTTATTATTTTGTAAGTTGGCTTTTGCTAATTTCCATGCCAATGTCTCAGCTGGTTTTGTGATTGCTTGGTAAACATACTTTCATGAAAGTTAGCAATACTATATTAAATGAACATTCGTCAATTGAAAAGGAAAAATAGTTATTCTGTGTTTTTGGCTGTGGTGGAAGTTCTTTAAAAGTACTTTTAATATTTTTACACTTGAGTTGGTTCAATTATACTGAAGGGCTAGTGTATTAGGCTTAGAGCCTGTGCAAGTGCCTGAAACAATATAATGGTTGTTGCAGGGAAAGCCAATAACATCAACAAAAAAACAATCTATTCAATTGGCCCGAGGCTTAAAGCATTCTCAGATTGGCTTCTAAAGATTATGGTGTCCGGAAATTTGGAAGTAATTTTTCCAGCTGCCACTCGTGAATATGCACCATTGGTTGAGGAATTGTGGAAGGATTCAGCCATCCAGGCCACATTTAAACGGAGGCATGAATTGGAAATGCTGCCTAGTGTTGCTAGTTACTTTTTAGAAAGGGTAAGATCATGTTTCAGGTTCCTTTGCTTAGTTAAATTTGTTAAACAATAAATATAATTGGTAATAATATGCTTTTCTTTCATAACTTGAATGATTATCTGGGGCCTGAGCATATGTTATGCATGGTGTTGATGGGCCATCCAGGGTTTAACTGTGGCTTTCTTGTTGTTTTTAATGTTGTTTATGATCCTTTCTCAGCGTAGGCAAGTGCAGCTTGAGCTTGAATCAATTATTTGGGCTTTTAAATCATGAGCTGTCATCAATAAACTTTACCTGTATTGCAGTAAAGCAATGTCAACCTGCATTGGAACTGCTCTTTTTTATTATTATTTTTATTTATAAATTGTATTGTCTTAGTTTACTAAATTGTGGATAGTAACTTTGAAACTCTTGCTATGTTGTGTTTTAAACTTTACATGTATTGCTGTAAATTGTATTGCCTTAGTTTACTAAATTATGTTCTCTCTCTCAGGCTGTTGATATATTGAGGACAGACTATGAACCCTCACATTTGGATATCCTATATGCCAAGGGTGTTACTTCATCAAATGGGCTTGCTTGTTTGGACTTCTCATTTCCCCCGTCAACATCTGATGATAAATTTGATACTGATGATCGACGTGACTCTTTGCTTAGGTAGGCCCCATTATTTGATTGTTATTGCGTGCATTTTGTAAGAGAAGTGGCTTATAAAGTAGGTTTTCTTGTTTCAGGCAATTGTTTTTAAGAAACTTGTACGTGTGCACATCATAGTGCTTGTGCAGTGTATCATCAATATATTATAGATCAAATTAGTGACTGCTGTAATCTTCTAGTTCTTTTTCAATCTTCTTGTTGTGTGTGTGCGTGCATGTGTCATTTGAAGTGGTTTCTTGTTATTGTTGTTATATATGTCTTTCCTCTTTGATTGTTCACAGGTACCAATTGATTCGAGTGCATGCACGGGGGCTTGGAGAGAACTGCAAGTGGCTAGAAATGTTTGAAGATGTTGGGATGGTCATTTTCTGTGTTGCATTGAGTGATTATGATCAGTTCATAGTTGATGGCAATAGTTGTTCTACTAACAAGATGTTGCTGAGTAGGAAATTCTTTGAGACCATTGTTACACATCCCACATTTGAGCAAATGGATTTTCTATTAATACTTAATAAGTATGATCTGTTCGAGGAAAAGATAGAACAGGTGCCATTGACCGAGTGTGACTGGTTTGATGATTTCCATCCTTTGATCAGCCGTCATAGATCCAACAGCAACAGCATCAATTGTAATCCTTCACTTGGTCAGCTGGGATTCCACTACGTAGCTGTAAAATTTAAGAAGCTTTACGCTTCACTCACAGGAAAGAAGTTGTATGTTTCTTTGGTAAAGGGGCTAGATCCTAATAGTGTTGACGCTGCTCTTAAATATGCAAGGGAGATTTTGAAGTGGGATGAAGAAAGACCTAACTTCAGCCTGAATGAATATTCGTTTTATAGCACCGAAGCAAGCTCCTATTCCCCTTGATTGGTAAATCAGAAAGTCTTTGTATATGGGTCCTGCCTCATGGTTGTCATTGCCAATGTACATATAATGGCATGTAAATGAACGAGTGAAGATGCTTCTGTTGCAGCTGTAAGATGTATCACTTTTCCCAAATGTCATTCTGCTATAGTTTGTCTCCCTAGATTACCAGCACACAATTAGAAAAAGACGTCATACGGTGAAGGAATCACGAGATATGCAGTCACAATGGTTTTTTTTTTTTTTAACCGTGTGTAGTTATTCTATCTTTGAACCAGAATTTTAAGTATTCATTTGGAATATATGAAGGTATTACATTTGATTCAGGATGCAGATATGATGCACAGACCTCTGACCCGTGGCCACGAACTGATTTATTGTTTTAAGAGGTTCTCAAACTTGAAGATGGTGGGTTTTATCTTCGTTTGTTCTGAATTATGATTTTCAAAATCTGAGTTAGGATTAGCAAAAAGAAAGTGAAGAAGATAAGAGAGATTAAGCGTTTTCAATGCGTGTTTCCGACTTTGCCAAGAGATTAAGAGTAAATTTAACATCTTGTTTATTTGTAACGATGAAAATAAATGAAAAGGCTACATTGTATATTAATTTTATAATCTATTTTTAAAAATACATAGACTAATTAACATATTCAATTTTAGAAGATAATAGTATTTTCCTTCATAAAATTTAGTAAAGTTCAAAATTTTTTGTATTATTTTTCCTATTTCTAATGATGCCCAAGTTAAATCGAACTCTGAGCTCATCACATAAAAATTTACAGAAAAGACATCTCTTTCGTATAATGAGTAAATTTAGCAGCGCAATTCTTACCTTCTCATCAAGTCTGAAATTCGAGTTAACTAATAAATATCCCATATATGAATGATCATCCTGCTTCCTAATTATCACTGTATATTTCACAAATAGCCTATAAACGTATGAAGTATCAAACTTTTTTCGTGGATTTGTCATTCTTTTGACCGTTTTTGGTCATATATCAATTTACAAAAACAATATTAATGCACAAGTCGAGAGTACGGCGAATTACACTAACAATACTATAACCATATAAATTATAACAATTCAGTATTTTAAATATTATTTTAATTATAAAATAAAAGTTAAGGTAATTTTATATTACAAATAATTTTTAAGATATCGAATTGTTACGATTTATATAGTTAGGATACAGTCGGTGTAATTCACCCGTTGAGAGCAACTAAAGACTCATCTACTTTCTTTTGCTGTAAAGTATTTATACAAGGAAAAATATAAGATCAATAATGTAATGTGAACTTTTATCTTTTCCCAGAAAAGGAAGATCGAAAATCTCCCCAAAACTCTTCGGTGAAATATGGGAGAGCCACCCAGAATTTTACATCTTCAGTCATCTACAAAACTGTATCTAGCCTGCTCCTCTGTACTCAGCAATATATTTTTCACAGCCCAGCCCAGTGCTACCATTTGATCATCTAGCAAAGATATATCCCTTT
Organism: Balakata baccata; assembly: GCA_949630135.1. Lineage (NCBI taxonomy): Eukaryota > Viridiplantae > Streptophyta > Magnoliopsida > Malpighiales > Euphorbiaceae > Balakata > Balakata baccata. The sequence continues at coordinate 27,909 of CATIWF010136191.1, forward strand.
CTGCCAATCGCCCGCTATCTTCAATCAATTTAATCCACTCTGTGAGAGCTGAGTCACCAGGATCACCAGATTCCAACTTACTAAAATGCAGGGCCCTGCGAATGTAACAGGCCTGCATCACAAAAGAAAAAAAGGGAAAATAAAATGACATTAGCATCTAATTTTATCAACAAAACAGAAATCAAAATAGCCAACAACCCTTATCAAAGGGCGAAGCATAAAAATGGATATTATGCTGCCTCACAAGACTGGTTTTTCTCTCAAGTTTCTTTTACCTGCAATAAACCCAACATAATATCTGCAGTGCCAGCCCCTTCACGTAGGCATAGAAGAATACCTTGCTATAAATTCATCAGCAAAACAGATGGAAAAGTCAGTTGGGCACTGCATGGGAAATGCTTCACAATTACACAGTTATAGAAAATTTACATAAGGTTTGATATATATACTTGCTTAGTTCTCGTCCATCCTCTGCACGAGTTCTCCATGCATATAAAGTAATAATCTTCATCACTTAAAGATTGCATCGCCATCATTGAAAATCTAGGTATCTGGTCTTTGGTGTTTAAGCACCCTATTCTAATAGGCCATAGTTCTTTGCCTGATCAAGTTTACAAGAATTAACCTGAGCATCACCACAGCTCAAAATAAAGAACTAGATCATGAGTATGATGCTTGGAAGAAATCACACCTTTGCTTCGCAGAAAATCAATTCCTTCCTTTTTACTAACTTCTGCAGGTGAGGGTACATATCCAACCTCAATCCATGAATTTAGTATAATTTCAAGCCTATCCTGGATACCGGGAAAAGAAAAAAAAAGGAGTTTGCTACTAAGCTCATCTTTATAAGAGGACATTGCTCCTTGATGTTTTGAAGACACCATAAGCGATGATAGTAAGCATATGCAATAGAGAATTAAAGAATATTTTCAATTTTGTTAAAACAATATTAATCAATGTGCATGCTGGAGCTCAGGACACCAATAAAAACCCATATTTGCTATCCAGTGTCTAGTTCACTAAAAATCCACTGTAAAGTGATGCACACACCTTTGTTAATGTCTGTAGATGGACATGCTTGAGCCCTTGATATATTCCAAAAAGGTCTATAGCTGAAAAAATGGGGTAAACAACAAAAGGCAACCCTGCAAGCAATCTTGCATGGTGAAAACAAATTAGGAAAATAAGATGGCATAAAGTTCTGCACTTATATCTGTGAATACATCAAAACAGTCAGAAAAAATTCTGTACAAAAGACAAAAAAAACTAAAGTCTAAAATTGTATTTGATTAATTTGAAGTAAAAAACTTGATCATACGACAGAAAGCATTTTCAACAAGATCATTACATCTTATTGAGAGAGAGGAAAACCTTTGGTTGTTTTTAAACAGCATATTCAAGATCGCAGCAAGCATGAGGCCTAGATTATCAAAGCACACTGTCTGTATCTGAAATCCATACCAACTATCAGGATAAAGTCCCAATTGAAAAGAAATGTTCACAACCCAAAAAACAGCAAGAAGAAAAAACCTGTGATTTTGCTGAAACTTCGCCAAGGTTATCTGCTATTGCAAAGCTTCGATGAACTGCAGACTGCATTTGGAGCAATAAAATTAACACTTCACATCAGGTGTATGAACCAATTTAATAACTGTTGAGTGGTGGGGAATGCTTCCCAAAACTGGGGCTTCTGAAAACGATGGAGTACACAGCAACCATTAACCCACAAGTGAGGATTAAATTTTTATTGACATTTTGAATGATGGCCTAGCTTGAAATTATTCTAACCCAGGTATCTGCATTTTTATTTTTTGCAAGAGCGAAGTTTAACTAAATTAACACATCATGAAGTTAATATGTAATTAAGTCATAACGTTTGTGTTCAAAATATAGTCAACGCCTCATGCTGAACCATTATTTTGAAAGGATCACAAGTATAAGACTGTTGCCAAAGGACAAATCTTACCCCAGTTGCCAAGTAGCACGCAAGGCTAATTTGCTTTGCGATGTTGGCTATAGTCGCAAGAAGCAAGAATTTTTTAGGAAACACAGGAGTCAGCAGCTCCACTCCAATGCTCAAACTGAAGAGAACAGAAGTTGAGAACCTAACTCTCTACATGAAATCACGAAAAAGAAATATATTATCAAAGCTCTAAAATACAAAGCCAACCAACAACCTGAACATCTGTGAATTTTGCTAAGATCGAAATGTATCTTTAATGACAAAATTTTCACAATTCAACAAAAGCAAAGAAATTAAGGTATCTCAGAGAACAAGAGACAAAAAATACAACAAAGGTATAAGTCATACCTTCAAATTGGTATCAAAAGCAGATGCAAAGCTAGCAGTGTAGATGCACCTACTTAACCGCCCAAGTCCATCCTTCAAGACCCAGTTAAGAGCGGCTGCTGAAGGAAGTGAACGAGAGTACCCAATGCCTATAGCCCGAAACATGGCCTAAAATCAATTCATTCTCGCAAAATAAGTAAAAGTGTGGAATACATCATAGCATTTCATTTTTCTTTATAAAGTCTTACATCAGTCAAAAAGATTTCCACGAACCTGACTTCAAATTTCCATATAATCACAGCATAAAATTATTATTCAATCTCAAAGTCACAGCAATAGAATCTCTTCTTTCAATTTGAGCTAGCAATTGTTCAAATTTCCATGCAAAGGAAATATTTTTCAATAATTGCAATACCTGGGTAGCAAGAACCTGTAAGGCGGAGCTAAAAACTCGGTGCAGCAACTTCCATTTCACATAATCCATGTAATTCTCAGGGACTTGTTTGGGAATAAAGAAATTCCTAACAGCCAAACTGGAAACGCGAAACAATTTCCGAAATCCATCCTCAAAATCTAGATAAAGAGATGACGCGCCACCATCAACATTCACCAATTTCAAGTTGCTCCCATCCCACATGTACCTGGAGACCCGACCCGAGTGTCTAATCACAACAGGTAACCGCTCCCGAAATATGGGTCCTTGACCATTGCCGAGACCCTCTTCTGGCTCGTAATTGATGGAGGTTCTGAGCGAACTGCTGACAATTAGGCTTTTGGGTGAGCACAATTTGAGTTTCCTGGAGACTATCCATGGGAAATGGAACTGAGTAGGATTGGCTGGTGAGTATAGCGTGGATTGCATGAAAAAATAATAATAACAAAAAAACAAAAATTTCAAGAGAGAGTTAACAGAAGAGAGTATTCCTTTATATTTCCCGCCAAAGTTGGTTACTTTATACTGTATTGGAGTTTTCGGTTGGTCGGAGAATAAGGTGAACAAGTCCTTGACGCAGAAGGAAGCAAAACGAGAGTGAAGTGAAGCAGCTGGGGTTAGCTGAAGAAAAAGGGTTTAGGGTTTCGAACAAAACTATGCCGTAGTAAAAGAAGAGAAATTGAGTAGAGTAGAAGAAGATTATAAGAAGATTGACTGTGTGCGGTTGCAAGC
>CATIWF010136208.1:0-70170 GCA_949630135.1 Balakata baccata
AAAACAAAAAGAGAAAAAATATCATATAACATTAACATGTAACACAACATATATTATTTAAAATTTTTAGTTTAATTTGTTTAAATCCAAAATTGACATTTAAACCTCACATAATTCAATTATTTACCAAATATAATCACATCACATGCAATAATAGAAATTAATCATGGAATTTACAATTATATTGCAATTGCTAGAAAAATTATCACAAAAAATAGAAAATACAAAGTAAACTCCATCTTGGCAAATATTTATTGTTGGTCTTTCTCAAAATCTCGGGCCTCCATACTCCAAAGGAAGACCTTCAATATAACAGTAAAAATAAAATATATATTTACCAATATTACAAACCAATATATAAAAATAATATAACCCATTACACATGTGAAATTCTAAAACAAAAAGAGAAAAAATATCATATAACATTAACATATAACACAACATATGGATCAAATCTCAAAGAATAACAAAAACATTATCCATAACCAAACTGAGCTTACTAACATAAAGGAGAGTAATTTTGCTCAAAAATCATGGAAAAGCTCTGATACTAATTGTTGGAAGCAATTTTTGAATTGAGAGATGCATTAGGTCTCGATCAAAAGTAGATATTTCAAAAATGTTTAGTTTGACTAAAATATGCAAGCACATATTACATGATATGTAAACACATTTTACATGGTAACTTTGAGTATTTATCCATAATTTTTGTAAAACATATTTTTGTAACTTTTGTGAATAATATTCATCTGTCAATATCATCTCATGATTTTTAGAACATAATAAAAAAAAATAAAAAATTTAAAACAAACCTTTTAGAATCGAGTTCACCAAATATATAAACCGAGCTAAAAGACAAAAAACTCTAATTGTCTTTGATGGAACTCCTTTATTAGTACAAGTTGTATGACCACAAAATATATCCCTTTGATACTTTTACTAATAACTTTCAATTGTTTTTATCATTTTCTTTCAATACTTGTTATATAGAAGAGAGAAAGCAATAAATTGAAGAAAAACTAAAATAGCTATCATGCAAGGCAAAACTAATAGTCAAATGAAAGTTAAATAACCAAAGAAAATTTCAATCAAATTAAAGAAATGTGGCAAAAGAATTAAAGAAGCAATTGGAAGTGGTTGAAAATTTGACTAATTGTTTTTTTTTTCTTCTTCTAATGGTGGAAGTATATAACGGTACATTAATGCAATTTTGAATTATATCTATAATTTTAACCACCATCATTAATTAAAAATCAATATTCTTGTATAATAATTACTTTAATATACAATTATAGCTAATTTAATTAAATTATAATAATTTTAATTAACATTTTAATTAAAATTATATGTAGGAAAAATAGTTAAAATTAATTAATTTTAATTTTAATTCAAATAATATAAGCGATAATTTCTATTTTTATTCTCAATTAAATTAATTATCACATCATAAATATTGATTAGGTAAATAATTTAATTTTGATGTGACTTATAAGATCAGTAATTTTATTGGAATGAAAATATAATATTAACTCCTTAATATTACATCAGATTCTATTTCTGAATACTTCATATACCCGGACACACTAAATATCATTACATAATTTTTCTTTTAATTACCGATAAAATCTCAAATATTAATTTGACATCTAAATTATAATATTAAATATTCTTGTTATAATTTTGATATTGATTAAGGCTATAGTGTGTCAAAACCTATTGATCAATATACTAATGAGTAATAATTTGCGTTCTGATTAAAATAAGACTTATTATTATTAGTCTAACTAATAATATTGATATCACATCAAATAAGTCATATTTTTCCTGGTCATGAATATATTTTATCATAACCAAAATATCATCTCTATTAGGATTTTGCTGTGGTGCTCTGGTAATATAATGTCTCACTACATAACTGTGGTAACTACGAATCGCATTACCAAATGTGAATAGTCTAATAGAAGACAATAGCACCTCTACTACCACTCATAAAATGACAGTGTTGACACCTAAAGTTAAAGATTTTCGAGTCATAAAACACTCATATATTATGATTAAGATAATAATTGTTGATATCGAACACTACTTGTGCAGTTATTATCAAATATCACTATTCGATACTCTTAACTCTTTAAGAACTCAATGATTTATCTAAATATCACTATATCATAGAGAATAAGATTTTCTTCAAAATAAACAATGTGATACCTAAAGGCTCAATTAATGTCTAATTTACTGCCCTTTTCCGGTTATGAATATTTTTAAAATTATATTTTGTTAGATATATTTATTTTATTATCATTAATAAATTGATAATAAATTATATGTAGGTAAACAATGAGTTGTATATTTAATAGTATAATGTAACTACTATATTAATAATTTAATCAATAACTTGATTATTTTATTTATTATAAATATGAAATATATACATATCTATTGTAATATATTATTTAATATAGAAAAAAATGAATACACTAGAATATACATAGACAACATGTGCGGCTCTGGCACGACCTATTTCCTGGCGGCAAATTGGTTGAGCACTTTATGATTGCACACAAACTAAATGTAGAATTTATGAATATATTATTTTTATAATGAATAAATTTGCTTTTATTATTAATTTAATTACGATTTTACACAATCTATTACTATTATTATTGACAAAAAAAAAATTTCATATAAAAATTGCAAAAAATAAACTGAAATTTTAAGGTTGTATTAAAAATAAATTAGACTTTCCATTTTCTCATTTAAATATATAAACTTCTAAAATTTTATCAATTTATAAATTCTGATAAAATTTTGCTCATATAACATATAATTCTTGTAAGATTAAAAATATTGTATTCACTAGAACACTGAATTATAATAGAAATTTTAAAACTTAAATCTTTCTTTAAATGCTCTAAAATATGCTACCTTAAACAAATCTTCAATCAATTTTCAAAATGCTATACGACGAAAAAAGATAATGAAGTAAAATCTTTTTTTTTCTTTCGAACGTCTTGGTTGCTTGACAAATTCATGGGGTAATATTGGAGGTTCCGAGACAAATGACTATTGCTTTGGACCATGAAATGAGAAAGTGACAATAAAAGGGAATCTTTAAGTTTTTGCTTCACTGTATTCTTTCATCACAGAGCATTTTGAGGAGATAATTGAATATTTGTTTAAGCATATTCTAGGATTTAAATAAGAGATATCGTTTAAAAAAAGATATAGGTTTTAAAGTTTCCATTATGTCTCAATTTCTTAATTAGCAGAAATTTTTTAATCTTACTCAAATTTTATATTATGTTAACGAAATTTAGACAAATTTCATAAATTGATAAAATTTTAAAAGTTTATATATTTAAATGAGAAAATATAAAGTATAATTTAATTTTATTACAGCCATAAAAGTTCAGTTTATTTTTGATAATTTTTGATAATTTTATTGATTCAAACTAATAATATATATATAGAAATACATATACAAATCTGCAAAAAAATATAGAGAATTAAATAATGAAAAGATTCACAGCACACATGTTAATATAATAATAAATCGCCTCAATAACATATTTAAAAATACTATAGTTATTAGAATACCTATGATTTCAGTTCTACAATATATTTATAACCATAATCTGATTTATTATCTATATCATATCGAATACATTTTGTCAGTCTGAATCGACCATACAAAAATAAAACATCGTAATAGTACAATGAAAAACTAAACACCACAATAATACAACGAAATCAATTACATATTTTTATTTATTATTATTAAAATCCTATATTTGCGGTTATTATTATTATTGCGAATAATTGTTAAAAATAAATTGAAATTTTAATGTTATATCAAAATTAATTTTTTCTTTTTATTTTTTCATTTAAATATACAAAATTTTAAAATTTTATCAATTTATGAATTTCGGCAAAACTCTGCTAACACATCATAAAATTTCGATTAGATTAAAAAAAATTGTGTTGACTAGAAAGTTGATTAGGCAGTTGAATCATTTTAGAAACTTTAAAATACCATCATTTTTATTTTTTTTTTAAATTTAAAAACCTAAATATTTTATGCAAAAGTGTACTTACACTAAAATTTTTTGTTTTTCCTTATTCTGCTAACTAGAAAATTCATAAGCATAAAAACTATATGTATTTTTTTTCAAATTTAAAAAGAGATTTATGTTTTAAAATTTTAGAAAAAATAAAAATGATAACATTTTAAAGTTTCTAATATGATTCAATTTTCAAGTCAACAAAGTCGTTTTAATATGACCGGAATTTTATGTAATGCCGGTAGAGTTTCGCTCCGAATTCACAAATTGGTAAAATTTTAAAAATTTGTGTATTTAAATAAAAAAATAGAAAATAAAATTTAATTTTGATACAATATTAAAAGTTCAAATTATTTTTGGCAATTATTATTATTATTATTATTATTTGTTTATGCATGCAATCTATTATTGCCACACGGTATAATTAATTAATTACACATTTTTATTTTCCATTTACACCAATGTTGTTTTAAAATGTTAGGAAATCCGAACAATGGGCGGAAATTGAAAATTTATTGCATTAAAGGCATCTTTAATATACAAAAAAAAAAAAAAATCTATTTCTATTGGAATTTTGGTATTCCAATATTTAGTTTTAAAATGTTCATATAATATGAATTGTATTCTATTTTTATATTTTGTATGACTCTAAAAATAAGAAAAATATAATTTATATCACCAATAAAAATTCAAAAATTAATAATATTAGTCTAGATTATTATTATTATTGAATTATACAAGAACCATTGTTAATTTTTTATATAACTGAAAGTTGAATTTATATTATTATTAGCAAACTAAAACTTATTCTATAATGATTAAAGTTTTTATAATAAAATAATAAAAATTTGAACTATTTATATAAGAAAATAATTAAAAAATTGAAAATAGAGTTAAACTAAAAATATAAAATAATGATGAAAACAAATATTCAATAATTTTAAGATAACATGCAAAAACAAAAATACAAATTCAATGTTACTTCGCATACAAACCCATATATAAAGAAAACAAACGGAAGGAAGGGTTTAAGTCTGGGGGTTTTGGCTGCTAAATTCCATCCCTAAATCCTGTACGGTTGCTTCAATTTCAATTCCCATGGCGACGCCGTCACACGATCAGGCTGTCAAGTCGCTCAACAAATCCCCTGGTCGCCGCCGCTTCGTTGTGCGTTCTCTCTCCTTCTCTGTCTTTCCTATCCCTCAACTCTCTCTGTCTCAGCATGTATATATGCTGTTGAACATGACTGTGTTTGTTAACTGTGCATAATTATATAAATTTCTCCTTCAATTTAAGCACTTTGATTTGTATTCCGTGGGTGTTTCAGTTGAAGAAGCAAATGTTATTATTGTTGGAAGATAATTAGAGTATTACTCCAGGCTTTTTTTTTTTAATTTTAATTTTTTAAGCTGTTGGATTTCATGTCAACAATTAGAGATGTGTGGTGTGTAATTTATGCAATTTCATTTATCAGCAGCCTTTTCCCGCTAGACAGACTCGGGTTTAGTTGAGAATTTCTGTAAATAGTTTATGAAGAGGACCACTGCAACTCTTGCATTTGGTATATAATACTTTGCATCTTCAAATAAATAACTGTGCAAATCCTTTAAATTGCGATGAGACCTCTTAAAGGTGAAGAGGATGGGAAAAGGAAAGATGAAAGATAATGCATTATAGAAAGTCCTGTTAGTCTACTAGAACTAATGTCATTCAAGTGATCTCAAGAGTCACGTTATTGATTTATGAGGAGCAACACCATTTAACCCCTGCTGTTTGGATGTATTGATAATACGAGCAAGTAAACTGTAACTAACCTGAGCGGAAGAACTCAATTATTGATAAATGCAATTTTTGGTCCATGCTCAAATGAGATTTATGGAAAGAAAAATAATGAACTACAATCATGCTTCCTTGCAGCCTTTCCTTTTTCTTTTCTTTTGACTTTTCATAATCAGAGAAAGCACATCTTTTCTTTTTATCGTTGTTTTTCTTTAATCAGTTGCAGTGTTTATTCATTCATATGTTTGTCTGTATTCACACTTACTTGGGTTGTTTTCTTTTGTCCAGTTCAAGACTTTATCTCAGAGAATAGAAGAAATTGAAATTGATGTCTATCGAAGCCTCGATAAAATCAAAACTGAGCCATCTGAGGGGTCCTCTTTTTTTCGAGATTGCCTCGTGGAATGGAGGGTAGGCCTTTTTCTCAATAAATTTTTTATTTTAATTGGTTTTTTAGGATATTTTGCTTGATCCAAACTGAAATTCAGTTTTTTCTTTTTGACTAATTACCTAATCTTGCATCTATGGGTTATTGGTGGTGGGGAATTTCTTTCTTTGGGCTTTATTTGTTTATTTCTACTTCTTCTTTATTTAGCAGTTCTTAGTCTCTTACAGGAGATAGGTTTCTTTCAGTTGAATTCTATACGTCTTATTTGATATTTTTAATCTAACAGTTTTCGAGGAAAAAGAAAAATATATAAACTGCAAAACTTGAATTTTGTTAGAAAATTGTCCATAAGAGCTCCTTATGGCTGCATTGTGGTAGGCAGAATAGAGTCTGATAGTGAAGTCTTATGCTTGGGGGTCTGGTGGGATGTGGTTTAAAGAGTTGGATAACATTTTGTGACACTTTTTTTTTTTTGGGGTTTTGATAGGGAATGAATTAACAGTTGTGGAAAACTATTGTAAGAAAGAAATGATACGCAGTGAATTTTGCTCCTTGTGCTTGACTTGTTTCTGCTATGAGGTTAATTTTGGTTGTTTGGGGATTTCTTGTGCTATTTCTAGTGCCATCCTTTGCTAGTGAAGCAAGCTGGGTCTCTTAATAATGGTAGTTTTGATTTAATTCACTCCTTGTAATCATGCGTATCTATAAGTTTTACTTGTGGCAAGCCATTTTCCTGTGGAGAATATTATCTACTTCAGGTAGTATCAGTCTTGTTAGGTGTGCTGGTGGGTTGCACCTCCAGAGTAGGGTATTCATATAGGTTACTAAGTTTCAAAAGAGCATCAAATTACCTATTGACTTTGTGATTTTTGCTTAGGTCCTTATTCCATGATTTTTATGGTGTGATATGTATAGGAATTGAATACTGCAGAGGACTTTATCTCGTTTTATGAGAAGATGATGCCCTTAGTACAGACATTACCTCTAGTATTGTTGCACAAAGAATCAATTTTATCTGAACTTCTTTCCAGATTACAAATGAAAGCACGATTATCGCTTGAGCCTATTCTCAGGTAGACAACTCTTTTTCTTGCTGAATTTTTATGCTTCTCTTTGAGAGCAATTCTGATTAATATCTGTGTTAGTGCTTCTCCTTGTTTTTTAAGTAATTTAATTTCTACAGAATTGATAATATGCGGTGGTAGTATTTTCTTTGCTGAGGACAATTTCTGTATGAACATCAGCACAGTATTAACGTAGATTAGGTGGCTATTTTAATTTTGAGCAACAATGATGTCAAATCTGCATTGGATTGGCGGTTGTGGGTGTGGAAATTATTTTACTGATAGTGGAAGGACGCAATGAAAACCACTGAGATAAAATATGGTAAAACTAGAAAGGGAGTTCTATGCCTGCCTAAATGAAAGAAATAGCAAGCAGCTATAGAAGAAAATTATTTGTGTGAGAGAGGAGAAAAAAACTGAAAGAACACTTTCACAGGAAACTGTCCAGTCTGCGCTGTAGAATCTATAGCTGCAGCCTTAGGCTTTTAAAAGTGACATCTCATACTAAACTATGATATGTATATTAGTATATTGAACAACATTGACAACATGAGAATAGTGACTCTGGGTAAAACCATCCAAGGCAACTTTCTTTGTCTGGAAAGCTCTCTCCTTTGATGTAGAATCCAGTACTGCAGGCTGTATTACATCTCTTCTTAAACTGCGACATGGTTGTTACATAAGGTTGAAAGTAATAGAATAGCAACTAATTGCAAATGACCAAATGTGAGAGACTTCCTCTATTTATCTATCTATCTATCTAGCTATCTACATGCGAGCATGTATTGTCATTGCAACTCATGCTGTTCATTTCATTTTTTACAGGTTAATTGCAGCTCTATCTAGAGATCTATTAGAGGACTTCATCTCGTGAGTTCCTGATTTTCTTTAGCTGCTGTCATTGGTATTTCTAGTTTCCATATATGTGTTTTTCTACTATTGTTCTTTGCAGTAAATGTGGTTGATCAGTTGATGTGCTTACAGATAGTTGCATGAAGGAAAGCAAGAGCAAACATAGAATGGTTTAGGAGAACATAGTGTTAGTGACCTTAAATCTTTTTGAAGATGTAACTATAAACTGGGTAGAATAGAGGAAACCTATCCATATAACTGATCCCACATACTTGGAGATTAAAGTTCAGTATTTCCCCCCTTTTTTTTGGTTGAATTAATGCATAGAGTAAATGACCATCTCTTTTAGTTGGTCCTACTATCTTAGTAGATGTATTGCTGCAAAAGTTTCCATTCCAGGAGGAACAAGAGTTCAAGTTGGCAAACTCTTGCCACTTACTATTAATTTACACATGGAGTGTGCATGAGATCAACCTTAGTTCACTTGTTTTCTGTTTAAGTTGATTTAATTTCCTCAAGAGATGGTTCATTGTATTCAGCAGTGGCAGAGACACATACACTTAAGGGGGTTTCCCTTAACTTTTTAAAATGTAAGTAACAATATATAAATTTATATTATTTTTTAAAATTTGCCCCCACCATAAAGGATGTTAGAAGCTTATTTTTACACTATGGAGTCTAGACTTAGGTTTCTGGCTCGTTGCTCTTAGCTCCCCCTAACTTAAGGGGCTTGGCTCTGCCACCGGTATTCAGTTCAATAATCTACTAGGGTTCTGCATAATGTGCTTCTGGGGGTATTCAACATATTGAAACACATATATGTCCAAAATGTTGGAAGAATATGGTTTAGTAATTTATTTATATTAGAAAATTTTTTCTTGTTCTATGAACAAACTCTTCGGTTCAACATAAAACTAGAAACAGGGGAATGATTGAACCTCAATAGCCACATGAGGGTATTGTTTGGATTTTCTTCAGAAATTTTATAGTGACTAACATTTTCTAAAATGAATTATTCTATTGTAAATTAGTAAGTCATTGTTTGGTGGATAACATATGAAAATACGTTTGTACTAAACAATTGTCTAGGAAATTTGGATGAGATGAGATCAATATTCAGTTTCCACTACCCACTTTAAGGAAATTTGTGTTTAAATGAAAATTATAAGAACAAAAATGATTCCTTTGGAGGAAACTTGCATCCGTTGTAGACACTAGCTGATCTATAATCGTCTTGAGGAATGCTTTAGCCCATATTGGTGCACCTTCTTTTTGGAATTTGAGTGTATTTTTCTGTATCTGTTGGTAAAAATTTTGTGCAAGAATGAGCTTGAACAAGTTGTTATTGAGCCAGTGTGGCGAGAAGCAGCTCATCTCGTTAGCAGCACTACTTGGGAGAAAATAAATCCAAATGCCTGCTATGTGATGTTCACATGCATCTTTCGAATGGTACACTAGAGGAAGGAGATTGTGAGAGAGAGAGAGAGAAGAGAGAGGGGGGGTGGCTTGTGGGTGTTTCCCCCTTCTTCCTCCATTATCCAAGGCCAGAAAATTAGAACTCTGATGCTCCAATTCTTAATATATCTTATTTTTTTGTTCTTTTGATATTTTTTGGGCTTCTATTTGGTCTAAAGAGAGAATATAAGTTTTTTATTACTTTGTGCTTGTTTGCAGTCTAGTTAACTTTCCATGTTTGCCATCTGCAAGAAGATTTTAATGCAGATTCTAGATTATGAAAAATGATAATTGTTTAATGTCTTAATAATTCTGTTTATGCGAATATTTTGTTGCTGTCACTTATTAGCTTCTTCTCTGTTTCTAGTTTTGACTTCTTGTTTGTGTATTTTTTGGGATTCTTCAGATTTTTCCCTAGAATTGTTGATTCATATTCCTCTCTACTCGAAAGTGGTGCTGATAGAGAGCCAGAGATCATTGAGCAGGTTTAACTATGGTTTGAATAAAATTTTATATCTTGGGACAATGTCCTTTATTCTTGACTTTAGCTGAATCTTGCCTTGTTGCAGATTTTGACTTCATGGTCTCATATCCTGATGCATTTGCAAAAATATCTCATGAAGGATGTCGTACGTGTGCTCAAGTAAGTATGATGTAGTAGTTACTGTTTCTTTTGCTGAATGGTCTTGTAGCTATTAATAACTCTTGTCTTTTAGTTGCTTGGATAGTAGAAAAGTTTGCATTTGTTTTGGGATTTTATTTTTGTATGTTATTTCTGTATATTAGGACCTCAAATGCGGTTGTTTCAACTCTACTTGTGGGCAAATGACGAATTGAATTCAATATTCTTCTTTCCATTAAATGCCATCAGCATCAATATATAATTATTGAGAGAGAGAGAGTGGATTGTTAATCTGGAACAACAGATGGTGTGCTAGCCTAATTAGTTTTGTAATTTATGTAGACTGGAATTGATTTACAAGTCACTGTAATTCTGAATGGCAAGTATGTCATATCAACTGAATTCCGTGAGAAAATGAAATTGTGAATGAATATCATAAAATTTTATGGACATCTTATTCAAAATTTAACATAAGCCTATCATAAGAAACTATGCGAAAATATCAGTAGTTACTTTCAATCAATTCTTAATTTGAAGATCTTTTATTTATTTCTTAATCTTCTAGCCAATTATTATCAGTTAAGGTGTTCGTTTCACTGAATAAGTTCCAACTATACCAAGTTCATTTTTTTATGTTATTTTTAAAAAAAAAATTAATTGGTTTTAGTATGAGGAGGAAGAAGACAAGGATCCTCAAGAAGAGACTAGAATCGAGATCAATAAGATCAAGTTTAATTATATAGTTTTACTTTTAGTTTTTTTCACAAGAGCCACCAATCAGTCTCTTTTGAAGCAAAATTGAAAAACGACTAAAACCTAAAAGGGCTTCTGCTTGTTTGTGAATGCTTGTGCTTGTGCAAATACAAGTTTTTGTGCATGTTTATGTGCATTGCTTGTAGATGGAATTGCTTTATTTTTTTAATATATTTATTATTTTCTGGAGGGTGACAGTGAAGTTAAGGTATTACCCTAAGGACTATGTACAAGAATTTGTGGCGGCGTCAGTGTCATATTTGCTGAGAAGTGCTCCAAAAGAGCAACTTAGAAAAGGTACCTACTTTGTTATGATTTTCCAATTTTTGTCCTTAATTTGTTCACATCAATTTCACTTGACAGAAAAAAGGAAAATTCCTCTTCTGCATGTTTTATATGAAGCATGTTATCTGGGTAACTGTGTTTTTGTGTAATGCATGGTTGAATTCATTGATTCACATTCTTTGTATGCAAAGCACCATGTTGGGTTTCCAAGAGGAGCACGTTATCAATTGGTAGCTTGTGAGCTTTATATATTTAGGCAATAGGCATGATTCTTCATTAAAGCCTGAAATGCTATAATTAAGGAAGTAATGTACTTATCTCACATTACTTATATATTAGTAGTACACAATTCGAGTATGTTATTCTTTGAAGTAATGTATAAGCTTTTGAATTTTGATTTATATCACATTACTTATGTATTAATGATATACAACTTGAGTATGTTGTTCTTCTTTACAAGTTTAGAGAGCTTCTAGTTAATATTTACTTACTAATGGTGTTGGGCATCCTCTTTCTTGTTTGGAAGAGAAAAGACCTTTCTAATTAATAGGAAGTATATTCAAGAATTCAATTAAGTCTAGACATTTTAAAAAATGTTTTACTATTTGAATTCCTATATTTTATGGAAATGGATATAGTTAATTGAATTAAGTATAAAATTGTAAAAACAGAGATATGAGAATATATTTCTTGTTTATATTGCTACAAGCTTTACATATTTATATAGAAAGATTGAAAAATAATAAAGCAACTATACTAATTAGGATACTACACTAATTAGGGTATTTACAACCACTAATTAGGGGATTATATTCTGTAACAGTCCCCTTCAAGCTAGAGCATAAATATTAATAATGCCCAGTTTGTTACAAAGATAATTAACTCGAGCCCCATTTAAAGCTTTAGTGAAAAGATCTTCCAATTGTTCTCCTGTCTTCACATATCCTGTGGAAATCAAACCTTGCTGTATTTTTTCCGAACGAAGTGGTAGTCGATCTCAATATGTTTCGTTTGTTCGTGGAAAATAAGATTAGAAGCAATATGAAAGGCGACTTGGTTATCACATCACAACTTTGCTGGTACCGTAATCTTGAGACCCACCTCAGTCAAGAGTTGACATATCCACATAATCTCACATGCAGATTATGCCATGGCCCGATATTCTGATTCAGCACTTGAACGTGATACAACATTTTGCTTTTTACTTTTCCATGAAACCAAATTTTCTCAAACAAAGACACAGTAGCTTGATGTAGATCTTCTATCAATTTTTGAACCTGCCTAATTGGCATCTAAAAAGCACTCAATATAAGTGTCCATGATTTGCATACAAAATACCACGTCCAGGAGTCCCTTTTAAGTAACACAAAATTTGTTATAAAGCTGTCTAGTGATGAACTATTGGTGGCGGCATAACTTGATTTACAATACTAATAGAATATGCAATATCCGGATGAGTCACAGTGAGATAATTCAATTTCCCAACCAATCTTCTATACTTCTTAGGATTTTCAAATAGTTCACCATCCTTTGTAAGTTGCACATTAGGAATCATTGGAGTACTAGATGGCTTTGCCCCCAATTTTCCTGTTTCAGACAACAAGTCAAGCACATATTTCTGCTAAGATAGAAAAATACCTTTTTTGCTCCTTGTTTTACTTCAACACCCAAAAAATACTTCACATTCCTAAGTCTTTAGTGTGAAATTGAGTATGAAGAAAAGACTTTAGAGATGAGATTCCCACACTATCACTTCCAGTAATAACAATGTCATCAACATACACAACTAGCAAAATAACCCCAGCTGCAGACTGTCTATAAAAGACTGAATAGTCAGACTTACATTTCCACATCCCAAACTTCTCAACTGCCTGACTAAACTTGCCAAACCAAACTCGAGGACTCTGTTTTAAGCCATACAGAGATTTGTGAAGGCGACAGACTTTCCCAGACTCCCCCTAAGCAACAAACCCTGGAGGTTGCTCCAGATAAACTTCCTCATGGAGATCACCATGGAGAAAAGCATTCTTGATATCAAACTGATACAAAGGCCAATTATGAGTAGCTGCTATAGAAATAAACAATCTGACAGATGTTAGTTTAGCAACTGGAGAAAAAGTGTCAAAATAATCTACTCCATAGGTCTGAGCATAGCCTTTAGCAACAAGATGGGCCTTTAAGCGAGCAACGGAAACAGACCCATCAAGGTTCACCTTAACTGTGAACACCCATTTGCAGCCAATAGCCTGTTTCCCTGGAGGTAAATCAACCAGGGTCCAAATACCATTGTCATCCAAAGCGTTCATTTCCTCCAGCATTGCATTGCGCCATCCAGGATGAGAAAAGGCTTCATGAACAGTTTTAGGAATAGTGATGGAATCAAGAGATGTAACAAAGGAACAATAAGAGGGTGACATGTGATGATAAGAAACAAAAGAGAAAATAGGATAAGTACATTCGCTTATCTTTGCGTAAGGCGATAGGAAGATCATCACTTGAAATAGGGTTTGATGATGGAGGAGTTGGTGTAGGACATGGATCAAGAGGGTGATGTCTTTTAGAATAGACTTGATGAATGGGGGGCCTAATGGGAGCTGAGTCAGGAACTGGTTCAGAGGATGTGATAGTGTAGACTAGCAAATCATTATCCTCTCCCTGATGTGCTGAAGCAGAAGATGAGAAATATTGTGTTTCTTCCAGAAAAGTGACATCATAGGATACAAGATACTTATTAAGATCATGACAATAACACCGATACCCTTTTTGCAAATGTGAATATCCAAGAAAGATACACTTTAATGATTTGGGGTCTAATTTAATGACATGTGGACGAATATCGCGAACAAAACAAGTACTACCAAATATCCTAGGTTCAATGGGAAACATTGATTTAGTAGGAAATAGGATATTGTAAGGAGTCTCACCATGAATAACAGAGGAAGACATACGATTAATCAAAAAGCATGCTGTTGAAACTGCATCAATCCAAAAAGTTTTAGGAATATTCATTTGGAACAAAAGAGCCCTTGCTGTTTCAAGGAGATGTCTGTTCATTCGCGTTGCTGCTCCATTTTGGGATGGGGTATCAACACAAGATGTTTGGTGGAGGATGCTATTTTGAATCATATAATTATGAAAAGAAGTTAACAAATATTCTTTGATATTATCACTTTGCAATGTATGGACAAAAATATTAAATTGTGTTTTAACCTCAACAAAAAAAATACATAAGTGAGTAAACAACTCTGAACGACTTTTCATTAGATATAACCAAGTCATATGAGAATAATCATCAACAAAAGTTATAAAGTATTTAAATCCAGTTTTAGACTGAACTGGACAAGGACCCCAAACATCAGAATGAACTAACTCAAAAGGAAAACTTGCTCTTTTATTGACTCTTTAAGACGATGATGTTTAGCAAACTGACACGACTCACAATTTAAGAAAGATAACCTACTGAACTAGGGACCCGACTTCTTAAGCAAAGGAAGAGATGGATGCCCCAATCGATAATGCGTCTGAAAATGAGATGTAACTCCAGAGCAGGCAATAGATCTAGGTATGTGGGTGTCAAGAATGTAGAGGCCTCATGACTCATGTCCTTTATTAATAATCTTTTTCGTCATAAGATCCTAAAATACGCAATGATCAGGAAAGAATGGGATGCAACAATTAAGAGTGCGAGTAATCTGGCTTACAGAAATCAAATTGAAAGATAACCGAGGTAAATGAAGAACAGATGTCAAAGGAAGCAAAGGGGTAGGATTAATTGTGTCAAACCCAAGAATAGAAGATGATGACCCATCTGCTAAGGTGACATTAGAGATGGATTTATGCGACTGAAAAGTAGAAAAGAGACTAGAATTATCTATCATATGATCTGTGGCACTAGAATCAATGACCCATTTGGAGGAGGTAGAAACAAGACATGCATTGGATTTACCTGAATTTGCAATGACAGTAACTGGAGTAGATGAATATTTCAATGATTCCCGGTACTGAGAGAACTTGACAAATTCATCTACAGAGATAAGAATTGATTTCTTAGATGCATCAATAGTGGTTGCCACATGAGCAGTGTGAGCTTTCTGATTTCTATTATGGAGCTTTCTGCAATCCTTCTTCATATGACCTAACTTATGACAATAATGGCACACAATCATTCCTGACTCCGATGCTCGAGGCTCGAAAGAATTGGATCCCCTTCCTTTACCACCACCTTTGTAATAAGAATGTCTAGACTCATGATTTTGGCTAACAAAAGCACTACTATACTGAACAGGTGGAGTTTCCTTTGTGCGAAGTATCCTGCTAAAAACATCATGTAAAGAATAAATCTCAGAACTTGAGAGTATCTGAGACTTTGTAGTCTCAAATTCAAGAGAGAGACCAGCTTGAAGGCTCATAATTGCCATTTGCTCCCGTTGACTCTATTGAACCTTCACATCAAAACTAAATGGCAGTAGCATATTAAGCTGTTCATAAGTTCTCTTAAAATCCATAAAATAAGCAATAAGAGACTAATCTTGCTTCTCTGTACGATAAAATGCTTTGCAAATCTCATAAATTCGGGAAATATTCCCTTTCCCAGAATATAAGATATCTAAATAATCCATCAATTTTTTGACATACTCACAGTGATTAATTAAGCTAATGACCTCACTATCAATGGAATTACGAATTTGCAAAAATAACTGAGCATCCTCCCCTAACCATGTCTGTCTAGACTCATCTTTAGGTGGATTGTCAGTCATATTTTGGTCTTTTTCAATACTCCGTAAATAAAGACAAATCGTCTTACTCCAATCCATATAATTAGAGCCCTTGAGTTTGTGTTCCGTAATTTTAGACATTACCGGAATCATATCATAAACACTAATTGTCTTTTTGTTAGCCATAACTCCAACAAAACAGAAGCAACAAATCAAAACTAGAATTTGCAGATCCGAAAAAGTGAGTAAACAGAACTTGGTCACGAGTAGCAAAACCGAGAGAGTATAACTTTAACCAAGCCTGGAAAGGTGTTGTACAGACAGAGGCGAGCCAAACGGTGGTGATTGGAGACAACGGCCAAGACGGACACGCCGGCGCGTGATTCTGTGGTAGGAGATTGGGGCGGCACGTGAAGCTCACTCGCTGAGCGTCTGACCACCGGATTCTGAGCTGTAGCTCATTGGCCGGCGGCGCTTCTCCCTAGGTAAACAGTGACAATAGAAGATCACTCCAAGTGGATGACCCAATTTCAGAATCCTAATTTGTCAAATTGACAGATAATCCAAAGTTGGAAAAATATATTCTAGGCCCAAATCCCACTCTCTACTGCTTTGATACCGTGTAAACACAGAGATATGAGAATATATTTCTTGTTTATATTGCTACAAGCTTTGCATATTTATATATAAAGATTGAATACTAATAAGGCAACTATACAAATTAGGATACTACACTAATTAGGGTATTTACAACCACTAATTAGGGGATTATATTCTGTAAAATAAATAAATAATATTAATATAATAAAAGATATAAAAAGATTTATATAAATAAAATAATATGTAATATAAAACTTATAGTATATAATAAAAAGTCAATAATATATAATGTATAAGGGATAAACTTTTTTTATTTTCTTCATGTGATCATGGACTATGTGTGTTAAAAGATTGTGGCACAACAGTGTTTAACCTGACATCTCAAACTCACGTAATATGGTATGATTTATTCCTTAGTTATTGGCTAGAATTTTGCTTTCTGCTACAATGGTATATTTGCTGATCTCAGATTTTTGCTGTTGTTTTTTTTCCTTGGGCCATGTGCTGTCAAATTTGACTCTCTGCTCAACTGAATGATGCACATTTAATTGCAGGCATAAGAAAGGTCATGTTGGAGGTTGTGAAAAAACCCTTACTTATGCGGAAATCTGCAGCTGGTGCATTATTTTATCATATTATGAGAGGAACTTCGTCAAGGTTTCATTCAAGAGCGGATTGGGTTTTGCAGCTATTGACAGAAAATTCTATATTTACTATTGGTGATAAGTTCAACCAAAGCAGGCTATTTCTCTAAGACATGGCTTTATATTAACTGTTTATAGATTTATTTAATTTGCTTACTTTTGACTCACTTTATGACAAATCATTATTGACCTCTTTCATCCTCTATTATATAAATTTGATATTTCCTTTTTCCAAGTTCAACAATGTTAGGAAGAAAATCCTTTTTTTTCCCAGAACATTAGTTTTAGTCATTATTTATAATATATTTTGCTTAAGTTGCTATCTTATTTTTAGGGGAAGCTGCATGACATGTCTAGGATTTAAACATCATTTCCTCTACCGAGGCATTCATGGGATTGATGATAATGGAAATTCTGTTTGACTCTTAATTTAATAATCCAAAGTAGCACATTTTGATGTTAAACTGAGTAGTTTAAGGTGTATCTTCCTTTTCTAGGATTAATCCTAAAATGGTTTCTTGTCTAAGTTGGATGCCATGTGTTAACCCTGGTGAAAAATAACTGGAGTTTTCCAGAAAAAATCTGCAGGGTATTTCTTTTTGGCCTTCCAATTAATTTGTATTGCTGGTGGTATGCTTTAATATGATTACTAGATTCTTTGGTTGGATGGCTATTGTGCCCCTCCATTGATTTATTATTTCTAGAATTTCTTCTGCTTCTGCTGCTTCTTTTTTTTTTCCCCCTAATAAATGTGTTTTGTTTTGTTTCAGATGTAAACACTGTTATTGATGTTGTTAATACTACTTTCCAAAGATTACGCGAGGATATAGATCCAAAGGAGTTAAATTTGATGTGGAGTTGCTTATATCAGAAAATAGACGACTCTCCAGATGATGACTGCCAGAATCTGATTTGCCTTTTAAAAATACTTATATCGGCTGTCCAGATTACTAATGGGATGAAGGTTACTGGTGAGCAACAATATTGTTTGAGACTTTGATTTCATTATTTTTGTGTGTAGTTGTTTGTCATGTTTGAAGTTGCATCAAGTGCCTTATCATTTCATTTTGAGTAAAATAAGAAACCATAACAGATTCCAACCAATGATTGAAAAATATCTGGATTGCTTTTCATACTGACTTCAAGTCTTTAACTGTTATATTTAACAGATTATAAACCAATGATTGAACGGGTTACATCAATTGTTCAGAAATTTATTGTTCCTGCTGGCACTGTAATGGCAGAAGAGCATTCTAAACTTATTAATAAGGTTCTGGAATTAATGTTGTGCATTCTTGATGGGCTCAAGAGTTCTAACGACATGTCTACTATCTCTCATTGTTCGTTGCAATGGTCTCCAGTGTTTGCATTGAAGAACTCAAGGTATTGCCTCAGTGGAATAGTTTGGTCTTTTGGTGTCTTTCTTCTTTTTGATTCCTGTTCTTCTTTGTTCTGATCTGTGTGGTTTGGGTTTTAGTTGTTTAACTTTTATTAGGGCATTGCTGGCGAAGGACCAGTGCATATTTCATGCATTCAGAGTTAATATTTTAAGGTAATCTTTGTGCTTTTGTTATTTTAGGGATGTGCCAAAGTTTGTTGTTTAGATGCCCAAGTTCTTAACTTCTTCTAATGGAATTTTCAGTGCGATGAATGATTTAATAGAAACTTCACAAGAAGAAGTCGTGCACCTGCTTTTGCCTTTTTGCGAGAGACTGCAAAAGGACCCTTTGAGCTCTAGCTTCTTTGATGGAACATCAGAAGGTCTGTCTAGAATTTGTGGGTTTCTAGAGGGGGCTATCTGCTCCTGGGTTGGGGTTATCAATACGATTGCTCTTGGTGAATCAGCTTCTACTATAATTGATGTGGACAGATTGGCTTTGCTCTGGGGAATCATCTACTGCTATCCTTATATGATGGATATCCAGGCAAAGCCTTGCACGCTCATGGATTTGATAAATGCGCTTGACGGCCTCTTGATGGTTGAAGATGGTGAGACAATTTGTTCTTTGATTGTGATAGTTTCTGCATATTTTATTGAAGTCTGAGAGATACGAGAGTTTGCATTGTTATTCATTTGCTTTCTTTCAGAAATGATTGCTGGTGTGTCTAAACCAACCTGGAAAAGCCTGGTCGGAGTTGCTTTAAGTTCCTATTACAAATGCGGCAAAAAGTCTGAGCTTGAAGAAACAAGCAAAATTTTGCATCTTGCAAAAACATGCAAATCATCATTGCATGTATTATCTGCTGTTGCTGATTATTTGGACCATGTGCATGGGTAGGTCGATAACATCACTGATTAATGTATTTAACTATCAGTGAGTGTGCTTTCCTACATTTGTTTCTTCTTAGCCAGTTGTTGATCATAAGATTTACTTGACAACTGTGAGCTTTAACTTTGTGTTATCAATAATCAAATAGGTCAATATTGGAGGCAGATAGCCACCATAAATCACATCATCCTGAATTTGAAAGGAAAAAGGCTGTGGAGGCATTTGGCACATTTGCGGATAATTTGTGCAACTCAGACAAGGAAATTCGTGTTTCAACCCTAAGAATTTTATGCCATTATGCATGTCAAGAATGTCAAATATCTGCCAAAGAGGAGCAGCCTTCTCAGAAGAGAATGAAAACAGAATTTCCTCCGACAAATCCTGAAGATAGCCATGGAATTGATGTATGTATATCATTGTTATAACAGCCTTGTTATTGACACCCTTTATTCTAAGCAAGTGATGGTAGATTCCCTTGAAATGCCAGGTTCTGCAGCTCCTCCTCATGATTGAGACAACTCCTCTTTCAATTTCTACGAGCAGAAAAGTTATCCTATTAGTATCTAAAATACAGATGACTCTTTCAGCTGGAAGGATATCTGAAACTTATTTACCTATTATTTTGAGTGGAATGATTGGTATCTTTTATAATCGTTTCAGCTATTTATGGAATCCAGCATCTGAGTGCCTAGCTGTTCTGGTTGGGGAAAATGTTACTCTCATATGGGACAAATTTGTTCAATATTTTGAAGAACGCCTCTCTGCATTTCAGTCTTCGCTTGATAAAATTGATGGAGAAAGTACTGAATTACCTAGCAGGAGCGGTATGTGCAGTTTATATTCTACTAGACATGTATCAAGGGGTGCTTGTCATATGGTGTTCTAAATAAGAGTGTTCAACATGTCAGTGTGTTAGCTATTTTTCTAGAATTGAGTCTCCATCCTCTTGGGTGAAAGAAGGAGAAAAACTCATGCTTGTTGGCTCTTGTATATCTCTTTTGTGCCTGCTTTAGAACCAGCTTTGTCCTTTTATTTTTTCTGAATATTTCTTTTTGATTGAAAAGTAGAGAATGTTGTTGGAATGTTACACAATGGATGTTTAACTCAGTTTTTGTTCTGGTGTTCAGATTTGGTCGAGTGTTTTAATTCTTTTGCTGTTCCTGCATCTCATAGCACACCATGTGCAACAGTACTATCCTCATTGCTGCAGTCTTTACAAAAAATTTCTTCTGTTGCTGAATCTCGTTCTCGTCAGATTGTTCCACTATTCTTGAAGTTTTTGGGCTACAACAATGATGATCTTGTCAGGTTGGTTATTGTTGGGTTTTTGTTGATGTTTTTCTATGGGTGATTGAACAACATTTTCTGAAAATTTGCAACATATCTTTCGGTCAATTTATTGATTCATTTTCTTAATATGGTATTGCAGTGTGGGTTCATTCAATTCAGATGCTTGCGAGGGCAAGGAGTGGAAGGGTATTCTCAAAGAATGGTTAAACTTGTTTAAGCTTATGCGGAACCCTAAGGCTTTTTACAGGAGTCAGTTCTTAAAATATGTTATGCTAAAGAGGTTGGTGGATTATTTTATTTTTGGCAAACATTGATTTTCTATTCTTTATGGTGTTGATTGTTTCAGATCTTTTTGAACTACTTGTTGATACTGTTTTGGGTTTCTTTACTAGGCTTATGGATGAAAATGATGCTGAGATACAGATGAAGGTTCTTGATTGCCTCCTAAACTGGAAAGATGAGTTTTTGCTTCCATATGAACAGCATATCAGAAATTTGATCAGTCCGAAAAACTTGAGAGAAGAAATAACAACATGGAGTTTGAGCAGAGAATCTTATCTCATTGAAGAAGATCACAGGCCTGATCTTGTGCCTTTAATACTCCGTGTTCTGATACCAAAAGTGAGAAAACCAAAGACACTTGCCTCCCGAAAGGTACCTACCTTCAATGTTTCTTTCATTTTCCTCCTATTGATGTTGATGCTCTCTCTTTCTCTCAAAATAAATAAATACATAAATAAGTGGAATGAAGTAGGACTAGAGATGTAGTTACAAAATGGAGAAAAAAATTTCTTGGAAGGAAAACATTAATAAGAATGAAATTAACCCATTTTGTATATATTGATTTCTCTGTTAACCTGTTAAGTTATGCATTTTTTTAATATTTCTCTCTCATCCTATTAATTTTTGCAGATCTATTTATATTTGTTTATCATCTTATATGTCACTGAGTGTTTTCTTGTTCTTTTGTTAGCATACAAGCGTGCATCACCGTAAGGCAGTTCTTCAATTTATAGCAGAACTTGATGTTAATGAGATTCCTCTTTTCTTTGTATTGTTGGTAAAGCCCTTGTATATCATATCTAATGAAGCTGATAGTACAACAAATATGCTTTGGAGTTCTCCCAGAAGTTCTGATGAACTTCAGCCCCTAGATATCTTGAATTACTTCACCATGGAAAATATAATGGCACTCTCTTGGAAGAAGAGATACGGTTTTCTGCATGTCATTGAAGATATTTTTGGAGTTTTTGGTGAATCACATATTAGACCTTTTCTGGATCTGTTAATGGGTTGTATTGTTCGGATATTGGGGAGCTGCACTGTAAGTCTTAATTCTGCGAAGGGCACTGGATCTTCTTTTACTGAAAGTGAATTGCTTAAAGATGACAATGCTGCTATAAATAATGCCCTGGTAATGTTTTAGTAAGCTGAACTTCCTTAATATCAAAATCATAGTTGCTACTGTGAGTTCACAACTAGCAGTTTTTTATTGTAGCTTTGCACAATCAATGCAGCAATAATCAGTTTGATTGTAATCTGTTGTTATAAATAAGTGTGTTGGTTGAGATGAGTGATTCTTCTTTTATTATTTTGTTCTCTTGCCCCCCCTTTTGGAGCATGTCTCATTCTGTTAATCATCTCTGTACATTTACTTGTACTTTTGGTTGTTGAGAAGCAAATTCTATATGGGTTACAATAGTCGTTACAAATCCCTAATGAAATATTTTTTCTTGATTCAGACCTGCGCAGCTTTGAAGCAGTTAAAGGATTTAAGGTCTTTGTGCCTAAAAATTGTTTCCCTTGTCCTCAACAAGTATGACAATCATGATTTTGGTTGTGAATTCTGGGACATGTTCTTCACATCAGTAAAACCTTTGGTTGACAGTTTCAAGCAGGAGGGTTCTAGTAGTGAGAAACCAAGTTCGCTATTCTCATCCTTTTTAGCAATGAGTAGCAGTTACAACCTCGTTCCACTATTGTCTAGGGAAAAGCATCTTGTTCCTGATATTTTCTCAATTTTAACTGTCAACACTGCTTCTGAAGCTATTAGATCTTGTGTTCTCAAGTTCATTGAGAACCTCCTGAATCTTGACGAAGAATTGGGTGACGAAGACAATGTGGCAAAAACAGTTCTACTTCCAAATCTTGATGAACTTATTAGCAGCTTGCATTGTCTCTTTCAGGGTGATAATTCAACCAAGAGGTACGAAGGGTTCATTTCAATAATTTGCTTGCATTTCTACTCCAATTCTTTTGTGTGTTATTCCAATTATTGATGATTTTGCTTCTCTAGTACTAGCAATATATTCATATGCTAAGATAAAATATGGATCCATACCACTTGAAAGGCAAAACAAAGAAGTTAATATTGGTTCTCCAAAACTAAGAATTAAAATTTTTCCTTTGTAGTCATGACAGAGGTCTTCTTTATTTGGTTTTATATTTTTATAACAAACTGATTCTTATGGGCATACTTAGATACTGCTTTGGTATAGGTTGTCCCACTTTACTTCCTTATACTTCACCTGTTTCATAAATTATTCTACCTGGGTTAACATTTTTGCGTCATTGAGGAATAAGCAATAAAATGAAAAATTTGCCTGGTGGTGAGGCTATTAGTTGCTTTACAAATTTAGTTATGATGGTCCTTAAATATGACGTGCTGAAAATTGTATAATGGTTGTAAAAGTCAAATCATTCGGAAAATTAGTTGTTCTGAGGCTTGTTATATAGTGTCCCTGTGCATTCTGTGTTTCTTCAATGTTGATTGTGTAAAAGGTGTTTGAAGGCCTTTACATAGGTGGGAGTAGGGATCACTAATAAATTTATGATCAGTTGGAAGTAATTGCAACCTGCATTCTGAGTCAGTTCAGAGTTCTGCTACTTGGTGTTGAAAAACATTCTTATGCCTAGTGATTGTAGTGTTTTCTATTGGTGTTTCAATTACAAAATGATTAAGAGAAAATGACCTTCAGAGGATGGGGTTGATGTCAAAGTAGAAGCTAGCATCACTCATGTGAATCAGTGACTCCTGAAGATGGGATCAGTTTACCCCTCTTTTTCTGTGTGAATTAAGGGGATTCCACATTACTAATTTCTATCAACTCTGTAATTCTTCCTATTCTATCTGGTTCAATAAGAATCTTGTTTGTGCTGTGTTTGGTGAGTGATGCTGTATGGTTGCTAGTTGCTGGGACTTGTAGGGAAAAGTTTTGACTGTGCAGTTGGTTTGGGCAATTTTTATTTTTATTTAAGATTCATGGGCTTCATGTGCATTCATCAGAAGTTCTGTTGAAGACATTAATGAGATTGAAGGGCTCTATGTAAACAAAAAAATGTTTAAGAAATCAGTGTTAGATTTTTCTACATAGTGCACAATAGTGGAATCCCATCTAATTGTAACTTCTGATAGCTGCTTGCTGCAATTCGATCTATTTTTTTTTGTATAAGTTGATTCCTGTTTTTGTCTTCCTTTTTGTGGCTTTAGATACTCTGACAAAATTTAGACATTGATCAAATTCTTGTTATTAGATATGTGAAGTTTTGTAGCTTTCTGTAATGTTCCCTTGGGAAGTTCTTTTTCCCTTGGGGATTTTTTTTCTTGAAATTTAGCTACTTTTATATCTCTTTGAATAGTTTTTGTAGCCCTTAGAAATAATGTTTTGCGTTGTAAGTTTTAGATGTTAATTTAATTAAACTATTTAACACTCTTTTGCATCTGTTGTACCAGGAAATTGGTCAAATATCCTGGGGAGACGCACACTAGAATTTTCAAATTGTTGTCAAAGTATATACATGATCAATTTCAGTCAACAAAGTTTTTGGATGTCTTACTTCCATTGTTAGCAAGAAGACGTGAAGTTTCTGGTAAGGCTATTTCTTAGCTGTGATACGGGTTGCTGTTAAATTCAATTTTGACGTGTGATATGCTATTATTAGTCTGTACAGGTGTCCATGTTGATTGCTTGCAAATCATTCGAGATGTTATACCTGCATTAGGAAATGAGAGCACCACAAAAATTGTTAATGCTATCAGTCCACTTATTATTTCTGTTGAACTGGATTTGCGGTTGAGTATTTGTGAACTTCTTGATGCTCTTGCTAAAACTGATCCTTCTGTACTCTTAGTGGTAATGCTTGCTCTTTTAATTTTCATTTTGATATTGTTTTGGAAGGTTATATAATCTCTGAATTTTGTTGCAAGACTAAATTTATTAAAATTGGTTGGACTGCAGGCAAAACTTCTCCGTGAACTGAATGCAACATCTGCTTTGGAAATGGGTGGCCTTGATTATGACACCATAATCAATGCTTATGAAAAGATAGATGTTGTTTTATTCTATTCTCTCCAAGAAGATCATACTTTACTTGTCTTGTCACATTGTGTGTATGATATGTCATCAGAAGAATTAATCCTGAGGCATAGTGCTTATAGGTCATTACTTTCATTTGTTGAATTTTCTGCCTCAATTCTTTGTGGAGAGATCAGAAGTCATGGAATGCATCAAGTCATCGCAACAGATAGCAAATATTGTTGGACAAAAGCATGTGTCCTGCGCATTATAAATAAGTTTCTTTTGAAGCACATGGGAAATGCAATGAAAGAGGGAGGTTCAATTAGAAAGGTATCAGCATAACCCTTCATGTATGATTGAATTTTGGCTATCTATATAATTATTAGCTGTTGTAAATTGAGAAATATTAACCTTTGAGACTTTGATATAATATTACTGCTGTCATTGTTTGAACAGAATCTCTTTTCCCTTTTACCTCTGCAAAATGTTTCAGTTTGCAAAAGTTTAGTTTAGTAAAAACAAAATGCTTTAACCACCATTGTAAAAGTTGGCAAATTTACAATTAGACCCTGAAATTGGTTTTTGGCATAAAAATGCATTAGATTAGTTAAAGTGGGATTTGAAGAGATCGTAGATAACAGCAGTAACTTCTTTACATTCTTTTTTTATGTGGGAAAACTAAGATGAACAATAATTATTGGTGGATGATGTTGATGAGCACAGGTAGTAATTCCATAATTCTGACAATTTTATGGTAATTAATTGGTATGATTCAGGAATGGATCGAGTTACTACGAGATATGGTGTTAAAACTTCCAGAGTTGGAAAATCTCAATTCATTAAAAGCACTGTGCTCAGAGGATGCCGAGCAAGATTTTTTCAATAATGTCATCCATTTGCAGGTCAAGTTTTGTGCTTAAGTTTTCAGCTTCTTACAGTTACCAATGCCATACAGAAAAAAAATTATTTATTGTTACCAGATGATACTATCAGGCATCAGCTAATAAAAATGATTTTCATTGTTTACTGCTTGTAAAAGACTAAAAGTGCTTGAGCAATATTGATACGAACGTACTTTTCTGTTCTTGTGTGACTCTTTGCATGTTCTGTTATTGCAGAAACATAGGAGGGCTAAGGCACTTACACGCTTTAGTAGTGTTATCAGTAAAAGTAATGTCTCAGCGGTAAGTATTGAGTATTCTTTTTATGATTGTCATTATTATTATTATTTATTTTCTGTCATAATAAGTTCTTAACAATGTTATCAGTAAAAGCAATGTTTCTGTGGCAAATAATCTTTATTTTTTTTTCTAAATTTTCCCATTATAATAAGTTTTTCTGCATAGAAGTTCACCTTGATCCAGTATAACTGAAACTTAGCTGCTATAATTTCCAGGATATTATGAAGAAAATATTTGTTCCACTCTTTTTCAATATGTTGTTTGATGTACAAGGTGGGAACGCAAACCATGTTACAACTGCATGCATTGAAGCACTTGCTTCAATTGCTGCTCAGCTGGAATGGAAATTGTATTATTCATTGTTGATTAGATGTTTCCGGGAGATGAAGATGAATCTGGATAAGCAGAAGATTTTAATGCGGCTGATTTGCTCTCTATTAGACCAGTTCCATTTTTCACAAAGTTGTTCCAGTCAAGGAGACAGAAATTCATTGGGGAGCAGCGAAGGCACTGATATCAGTGAGACAGGTTCTTTCTCTACATTGCACAAATGTGATAACACTTCTTCTGCTATGTTACAGAAGAGCAGTAGTTCTGTTATAGCCACAGAAGTACAGGCATGCCTAGGTAAAACTGTGCTCCCAAAGATGCAAAAATTGCTGGATTGTGATCCTGACAAAATCAATGTTAACATCAATGTGGCTGTGCTGAAAGTGTTGAAGTTGCTGTCAGGAGACATACTGGATTCACAGCTTCCAAGTATCATTCATCGCATAGCAAACCATTTAAAGAATCGCATGGAAAGCATCCGAGATGAAGCTAGGCTTGCTTTGGCTGCTTGTTTAAAGGAGCTTGGACTGGAATACTTGCAGTTTATAGTTGGGGTTTTGCGAGCTACCTTGAAGCGAGGATATGAGCTTCATGTTCTTGGGTACACTCTTAATTTCATTTTATTAAAGTTCCTTCCATATCCCATTTGTGGCAGGTTAGATTATTGTTTGGAAGATCTCCTTGCTGTGGTAGAGAATGATATTCTTGGAGATGTTGCTGATGAGAAAGAAGTGGAAAAGATTGCTTCTAAAATGAAAGAAACTAGGAAGCTGAAGTCCTTCGAAACCTTGAAAATAATTGCCCAGAGCATAACATTCAAAAGTCACAGCTTCAAACTTCTTTCACCAGTCAAAGCTTGTATGCAGAAGCATCTGACACCCAAAGTGAAAACCAAATTGGAAAGCATGTTGAATCACATAGCAGCTGGTATTGAATGTAATCCATCTGTTGATCAGACTGATCTATTTATTTTTATATATGGGTTTGTTGAAGATTGGATCAACGAAGAAAATGGTCAGAGTGAGAATTCTTCTCGTACAGTGTCAACGCCTAATCGTAGACGTGATGTGAGTGACAGAACAATTTCTCCTGGCCGAGTTATTGGACCTAAATCAGGGTGTACACATCTTATTGCTGTGTTTGCTCTTGGGCTATTCCACAGCCGAATAAAGAGTGTGAAATTGGATAAAAATAATAGTGACTTGTTATCAATGTTGGATCCCTTTGTAAAACTGATTGGCAACTGCTTGAGTTCTAGGTATGAAGATATCTTGTCTGCATCCCTGAGATGCCTTACTCCATTAGTAAGGCTACCTTTGCCATCCCTTGCATCACAGGCTGATAAAATAAAGATAACATTATTGGATATTGCCCAAAGTGCTGTTAATGCCAACAATTCACTGATGCAATCATGTCTAAAAATGTTAACTATACTCCTACGGAGTACTAAAATTACCCTTTCCTCTGATCAACTGCATCTGCTAATTCAGTTTCCAGTGTTTGTTGACCTTGAGAGGAATCCCTCTTTTGTTGCCCTCTCGCTTCTAAAAGCAGTAGTTAGTCGCAAGCTGGTTGTTCCTGAGATATATGACATTATGGTTCGTATATCAGAATTAATGGTTACAAGTCAAATGGATCCAATTCGTAAGAAGTGCAGTAAGATTTTATTGCAGTTCTTACTTGATTATCATCTTTCAGGAAAGTACTTACAGCAGCATGTAGATTTTCTGCTCCAGAATTTGAGGTATGTGCATCAATGAGGGATTATTTGCTGACCCTCTAATAGAAATTGTGGGTTCCACTACTTCTATTAGAGAGCGGGCATTTTTTTTTTTCAGCACTCTTAAGGACTATTCTCTCTCAATTTCTTTTTCTCTTTCCAGTACACTGACTTTCTATTCTTGCAGTTATGAGTACTCAGCAGGAAGAGAAGCTGTCCTTGAAATGCTTCATGCAATATCAATCAAATTTCCAAAGAACTTTCTGGATAAACATGCACAGGCACTATTTATCCATTTGGTGCAATGTTTGGTTAATGACAATGATAATAAAGTTCGTTCAATGACTGGTATGGTTATAAAACTTCTGATTGGGCGTGTAAGTTCACATTTATTGGATACCATGCTTGACTTTAGCTTATCCTGGTATGTTGATGAGAAGCGGCGATTGCAAAGTACTGGTGCTCAGGTAAAATTTCTGAAACATGTACTAGATCATAAGTCGTGAATGTGTAAAATGTTATCAGCTAAAATTTCTGAACTGAGTGTTCTCATCTTTTCTGATCTAGGATTTATTCCAGTTTTAGGTGAGCTTGAATTGATAGAAAAATGTGGTCATTAGGTTTGGATTTTTTGTCTTTGTATATTCCATTTCTAATTGCCTCCAATTTTTTATGTACAGGCCATGGGGTTACTGGTTGAAGTCATGAATAAAAATTTCAAAAAGCATATAAGCACTATATTGCCCGCAAGTAGAACCATTTTGCAGGTGGCTGCCCACGTTGTCACTAATAAAACATCTCTTGATCTTTCTGATGAAGCTAGTCCTCTCTGGAAAGAGGCATATTATTCATTAGTTTTGTGGGAGAAGATACTACATCATGTTCATGGTCTCATCTTTGAACGAGATCTTGAGGTATGGTTAATTCTCGTTATAATATATATATATATATATATATATATATATAGTTATTGATGTCTATAGCCTATAGGATATATTTAGCAGGATTGTGAACAGTTGTAACAAGTTGTTACAGGTTCAAAAACTTGTGGCAGAAGACAACCTAGTAATCAAAATGTGCTATTTTAAATTAATACTAAAGTGTAATATGTACATAAGGGTGATCTAGAAGCCGTCTTATCTCATGGACAATATTACTCTTGAAGTAATTATAATTGACTGAGTCTCTGGCAGCTGACATCTCTGATTCTATGTGCAAAATATCTACGTTAATGCGCTGAAACCAAAACAGGCTAAACATACTTATTAATTCTTTTTTTTTCCTGCTGATGCTTAGAGAATATGTATTCTCTTATTCAGATGTATTTTGGTGGCACTTGATGTTTTTTTTTCTGCTGATGCTTAGAGAATATGTATTCTCTTATTCAGATGTATTTTGGTGGCACTTGATGTTTACTTATTTTTATTGTTTGCCCTTCACTTACATGCTTAACTCTCTTCTCCTACCTGCCACCCCAACCCACTTCCTTTCCTTTTCTTTTTCCCAGGATATGTGGAAGTCAGTGTGTGAGCTGCTCTTACACCCTCACCCATGGTTACGGAACATTTCAAGTCGTCTGGTGGCTTTTTACTTTGCTACTGCAACTAAGTCCAGAGGAGAAAATCAAGAAAAATCGATTGGGAATGTTCTTCTTATGAGGTTACCTAGGCTTTTTATGATTGCTGCTTCTTTCTGCTGCCAACTGAGAACACAAGTCATTGATGATGCGGCTGAAAACCTTATAACACAGAATCTCGTGTTCACAATCTGTGCTATCCATTCTTTGATGAGGAAAGATTCTTATGCGTTCTGGTCTACTCTTGAACAGCATGAACAGAGCCTATTTCTCAGAGCTTTCCAGTTGCTTGATTCAAGAAAAGGAAAAGAAATGTTCTTAAATGTCATCTCTGGTGTGTGTGACCAAGAAGATGGAAACCAGTCTGAAAATCTCCGATACTTTCTTGTTTCTAACTTGGTTAAAAAGATGGGAAAATTTTCTCTTCAGGTGGAGGCTATTCAGGTTGGTTAGAGAGGCTGTTGCATCTGATATAATAATCTTTGCTATTGTGAATATTTCATTCTATATGTTCCCTTTTATAACTTGAAAATGGAGACAATTTTTTTCTGCTCAAATAGTTATGGTCATGAATTGTTCAATTTTTGTTTACAGATGAAAATAATCTTCCGAAGTTTTGGGAATATCTCGTTGCAAATCAACCATGATGAGTTAATGCATTATGCATCTGACATGCTGCTCCCTCTGTATAAAGTTTGTGAGGGATTTGCTGGGAAAGTCATTCCGGGTCAGTTTGATCTTCATCTCTGTTGTGTTATTTGGTTCTGAGCAAGCTAATAAATTATGCTGCTTTTGATTTTTTTCATTTGTTTTTGAGCTAAAATTTTCTTTGGCTTAATTTATTTTTTCATGAAAAACAAAGTTCTCCAATAAAAACTTTTGACCTCTTGTGAGCTGGTATATTTTCTTGCTTATTTCCCTTTTTATTATATATAATTCATTTTTTCAATATTATTATTGTCTGCTATGTTAAATTTCAGCTGAGATTAGTAGACTTGGTATGGTGATTAGCCAGATCAAGCTTGAGAGAATGTATCCTCGTGCATAGGCATTTGGTTGTAATCAACATCATGATTATTAACTTTGAAATTCTGAAATCTAATTACAGTGATTAGTCAGATCATGCATCAATAGAATATTATAATTTATCCTCTTACATATTTAGGCTGTTTATTGGGTTATTATCATCATCATGAGTGCTACTAAAATTTGGAAGAAGTATTTACTTTAGTTTATAACTTAATTATTGTTTCCTTATATGTGCTGTTTCTATTTGCATCGTCCATTTGGATGTTTATCTACGATGTGGATGTGTATCTGCTTGTGTATATGCAATTGTGTCGAACTTTCTTTCTTCGACTCCTCACCGACAAGTAGCAGCTAATCTGAATTGATTGAAATGTCTTCCAGATAATGTGAAGCAGCTAGCGCTGGAGGTTTGTGAAAGCGTGCGAAATACATTAGGCATCCAAAATTTTGTGAAGATTTACAGCGAGATTAGGAAGACTATTAAGGTGAGGAGAGACAAGAGGAAGCAAGAGGAAAAGCTCATGGCTGTTGTCAATCCAATGCGCAATGCTAAGAGGAAGCTCCGGATTGCAGCAAAACATAGAGCCCACAAGAAAAGGAAGATCATGACAATGAAAATGGGAAGATGGATGCACTAACAACTGAAAAATATGCATATTTGCCCTCAGAAGTTCTTAAATAGTTTCAGTCTACTATGTCATGTATAGACTAATTCGACCAAGCAGTGATATATATGCATATTGTATTCATATCAACTAATGAGAATAAAACAATTAAATACATATTATTTTTTTATTAGATTAGTCTATAGATGACGTCAGTTTATCTCATTTGCCATTGTACAAAATTTACAGAAACAACCAATGACAATCAGTCCCCATATACATACTAGTTTTCAAGATTACATTTTCCTTCAGTTTGCCTCTCTCTTCAGTATTTGGCATGTAGATATGGTGCAATAATTTAGAAATACATAATGATTGTTTACCAGGTTGCCTAAATTGGGCAATAATCAGATTCAAATTTGCATAGCCATTACTAAGTGAGTCCAGTAATCCTAATAATGTTCATGTTTAGGAAACAAAACATGATTTCCTGGTTTCATGAAATTAGAAAAATACCGAAATAGCAAAAGTGATAAATGTGAATTTGTTATTCTGCAAATTGCATTATATTATAAAGTTTGAATTAAATTCAAAGTGATGTATTTAAGTTATTCTTAATTACTTATCTACGGTAAATTTAATTTAATTTAATTTGGTGAATATATTTTGATCTGCTTTTTTACACACTTGGGGTTCTTAATTCACTTCAAAATTTTTTTTATTCATTAAAAGGTCAAACAGACTGTAAGTTATATAATGGGAGTAGTAATTACTGATAAACTTTTACTAATATTACTAGATAATGACAAAATATTTGAATTTGAGACATTCTTTAATTATTTTCCTTTTTTATAATTTTTTAAGGTAAATATATATTTGGAAGAAAAATAAAAGCCCCACCTAAAATTATGAGTTCAAATTGTCATAATTTTACTTCTTAGATTGTAAAATCATGTACTTACTTTCCTTATTTATTTGCCTCAAATTTATTTTAAAAAATATTAATGATTTATTACTTTATTGTGACTAATTATCAACAAATATGAATTTATTTTTCATGTCTCTAAGGACATAATAAATTCTTTTCCTAAAAAATTATATATAATTTCGATCATATTAATTAGGATAAATTACTATGACATGCATTTATTGGTCCCTTTATTTTTAAAAATATATTATGAAATTTCTTATATTTGATTCAATTAACTAAAAAGAGTCTTTGTTATTTTTGAATGAGATATTCTATTAGTTAACTAAAATATTCTGTTAGTCAGATATAAAATATTAAAAATACCCTTATTTATTTATTTTTTTTTGACAAATTTGACATTTTGTTAACTTAAAAAAATACATTAAAAAAAGGACGAATTTGTTGATAATATTAATATTTTTTAAAATATTTTTTGATATTTTTTAAGACAAGGGAACAATTTCATATCCTATTTATTAACCAAAGAGTGGAGGGGTATAAAGTAAAAATTAAATGATCACGTCATTTATTTCATATGTAAATGCTTATTTATTAATATTTATTTAAAGATAGAGAAGAACGCGGGATGCGGAGGAAGTCTTAAATTTGTGAAAAAAACGTTTCTCTCTTTGCGTATTAATCAAAATATATACGTTCACATTCCTTCCTTTTCTCTCTTTTCCTCCATAACCCATTTCCAACCATCACTTTCTTGGGATCATGGAGGTTCTTCTGTGACTGTTTCTTCTTCTTCTTCTTCCTTTTTTTTTGCAGTGCCAAGAGAAGGTGGGTTGTTTTTGTTCAAGTGTTGTTTTTTGGCATGATCATGGTTTTTTTTTTCTTAATCTCAAATGTGCTGTTGTGTTTATAATGTATGAATTAGGATGGTAATGGGTTCATAAGTTTGGTTTATTTTGCTCATATATTGTATGTTTAATTCTGATATTAGAATTTTTTGAATTTATGGTGGCAGGAAACAGGATTGAGATCTTGGCCCTGCAAAATTCTACATGATAATTTTGTTTGAATATGGGGATATCATCTGACAATATTCGTGGATTTATTTTAGCCGTTTCTTCTAGCATTTTCATTGGTTCAAGCTTTATTATAAAAAAGAAAGGTCTAAAAAAGGCTGGGTTAACCGGAACCAGAGCAGGTGAAATTCCTTTTTCTTTACTTTATGTGCAGAAAAAACATATTTGATATATTTAACTTGATAAAAGTATATTGTGGTTGTGAGTTTCTTTTAATTTTATTACAATTGTTGCATTTCACCAATGTTTCTTGGTCAAAATTTTAATTTTGTTTGTTACTAAACGATTATATTGTTGATTTTTGGTCAGGTTTGGGGGGGCATTCATACCTGTTGGAACCCTGGTGGTGGGCTGGAATGATATCCAGTAAGTTTAGCATCCCTGAATTAACCTTCTAATTAAATATTGTGGGATTAGCTATTGGTGCATCAATATCTCAATGCCTGAGAATTGAAGGCTGCAACTGTTATTGAGGAATAATTTCATAAGTATGGAGCTATAATAATTTCATTTCAATTAAATTTTGGTCTGTGAAAAAAATATAGGCATTGTAATCTCAAAAGATTGTGATTAAATTGGAAAGATAGTTTATCTCAATTAAACTTGAGGAAGCTGAGCCTGGTGTTTTTGTAGTGATTGCTGGTGAAGCAGCTAATTTTGCTGCTTATGCATTTGCACCTGCAATTCTTGTCACGCCCTTGGGAGCTTTAAGTATTATATTCAGGTACAGTTATCAATCTAACGTAGAAATACAATCAGGAAAGTTTGCTTTATAAGGCAGTGCATATGAATGAATAGATTGTGTGTTCATTTTCTGACTAAAGTATTACTCTGCAGTGCAGTGCTAGCCCATTTCTTTCTGCAGGAAAAATTGCATATCTTCGCTGTGCTTGGATGCATTCTATGTGTGGTGGGTTCTGTAACTATTGTTTTACATGCTCCACAGGAAAAACCCATCCAGTCTGTTAAGGATGTATGGCACCTTGCTACAGAACCAGGTACTAGTGAAGCTAGATTGCATTTGCCTTCTTTAAAAAGCTTGTGCTCAATGTATTTTGTTTTTATGTTAATTAACATGGTCATGTAATAGGTGGATGATGGTTTTTCAAATACTTTCTATACCTATAAAGTTTTTACCTCTTTAGCAAACAAGTAATTGATACTGCGATAACTTTTTCAAATATTTCCACAATCCTGTGAACATATTGAATGATATCTCTGGAATTTAGTGTTAGGACAAGGTATTAGCAATTGGAGTTTCTTAATATTATGTATATTAATCCATAAGGATCATTACCAATCCATAAGGATCATTATTTGGAAACTTAAAGTTGTCTTCCTCATGGTTGAGAGACAAAACATGATCATTTTGAATCTGGACAGCATTGGGATTCTAATTGAAAGGTTGCATTTGTTTCTTTTTTTTAAAAAAAAAATCATAAAAGCATGAGCATTGACTGGTTCTGGGAAATCAAAATTCATGAATCCTTTTATATTAAGCAAACTTATTTTCATTTTACAGGTTTCCTTATTTATGCTGGCATTGTAGTGATTGTTGTTGCTGTGCTCATTTTCCATTTTGCACCACGCTATGGACATAGCCACATGATAGTTTATGTTGGAATTTGCTCTCTCATGGGCTCTCTTACGGTCTGTTTATCATCTTTGGAGGTTGTACTGCCTGTGAAAAATCTTTTTCCTTGATATTTAGATCCTTTTCTATTTAAATATATAGGTAATGAGCGTGAAAGCAGTGGGAATTGCTTTAAAGCTGAGTTTTACAGGGTCGAATCAATTTGTGTACTTGCAGACATGGATTTTCACAATTATCGTGTTGATTACTTGTGTTTTGCAGGTGAACTACTTGAACAAGGTAAGTTTTGGAGATTTCCCTTAACTCTTCATATCAAAGAAGCCAATCTGGTTTTTGGAGCATCATATATATTGGCAATTATATAGATGATCTTGCCTGATGCATCGTGTTTGTGTTCACCTACTATAAATATCATAACCTTTTCTCCAGTACCTATTTGAGCTTAAAATCTCTAAAGATTTCTAGATTGCAGAGTAAATAGCATAGAAATTTGGCTATAATAGGATTTCGCCTGTGAATTTAACCAAATCAGAGGAATGAATTGCCGAGAGGATGGATGATCCTAATGTTTCTTCACAACGGTGATGCTTCTAGGAGTGATCTAATCATGAAAATTCAAATTTATATTTTCAAAATTACAGAGGCTCTTTATCCATGAGCTTCATTCAATGTAATTGTCTTGTTATTATCACTATCTGCAAACCGTGTCATGATTTAAGATTATGCATTCTCTTATGTGACATTTGGAGAAGCAAGATCCTTATTCTGTGTCTATATAGTTTGTCTTTTGATTATCAACTCCTTTTTGCCTATTTCAAATGAAAGTTTCACCCACACACAAGCCTCTGCTAGACTTCATACATTTGTTTCTTCAGTTGCAAAATCTTCTGCTCTGGTCAAGGAAAAATGCTCAACTTTGATCTCTATGCAACTTTGCAGGCATTGGACTCCTTCAATACAGCTGTTATATCTCCAGTTTACTATGTCATGTTTACTTCTCTCACCATTATTGCCAGCATGATCATGTTCAAGGTAATACATGAGAAGTTGTTGTGCTTTGTAGTTTTGGAGTTTCTAATTCAGGCAGTTGTCTGGGTGACAAATACAGGATTGGGATTCACAGAACGGATCACAGATTGCAACAGAATTGTGTGGTTTTGTGACAATTATATCAGGAGCATTTCTCCTTCACAGGACAAGAGATATGGGGGATGGCCCAAATACATTAAGGGAATCACCCATTTTTACAAACACAGATTCTGCATCATTGGCATCTCCTGTTTTTACAAACACAAGTCTGCGTAATTCTGGATAGCAGCATTCATATGAAAATTCTGTGATACTTGGTCACAGTTTTTAATCATTTTTCATTTTTGTTGTTTCTTTGTCTGAGAATAGACATAGTATGTATATATGTTGGGTAAAGATGAGAGGCAGCGTTCCTTTTTTTTTTTTTTTTAACTTAAAAAAAAATAGTACAGATCAATTGATACTTGAAGATTCTCATTTCTTGTTGAGCATGTAATTGTTTTTAAATTAAAACCTTCGAAAACTATATTTGAGTTGACCTAAGCTCTGTTTGCCACTGTATTTAACAAAAAAAAATTTTCTGAAATTTTTTTTTTAGTTTTTAAAACTGCTTTTCAGAGGTGGGTCTGAAAAAAATAATGTATTAAAAATTAAAAAAATCAATCATTAGATAAAAAAAATTCTAAATATATTTTTTCCACGTTCAACAACAATTCCAAATAAAATGCCCCTTTTATTGTGAATTAGTGTTTTTTTCTAATGAGATTAACTTTGTTAAAATTTACTGACCTAAGCTTTGTTAAAATTTACTGATTTTGCCAAAATTAACTTAAATTTGAAAACTATATATTAGTTCAATAATAATTTTATCTTGAAGTAAATATAATTCTGTTAACAAGCTCAAAGAATCCTTATTGCATCCTCAAATTTTAATTTTATCTCACTATAATATGCAATTTTCTTAAGCATATGATCCATAAAAAAAATCCAAGCTCAACCACAAAGATTATAAATAAATAAAGTAAATATAAAATAGTTTTACTTTATTTTTATTTTTTAAATTTATAAATAGAGCAAAAAAAACTTTAATATTATTATTATATATAATAAAAATAAATGTCATTTAAAATTTTAAAAAAATAAAAGGGAAAATAATAAGAAGAATATATTAAATACTTATAGTAAATAAATAGATGAAAAGTAAACCTATGGTGTCTAATTTATTACACAGTACTCTACAGTCTACAAAAATTACCGTTTGCACAATTTGACCATGAAAGTAAAAACTGTAATTACTGCGGCCTTTTTACTTTCGCTGGACTATTCCCGTTGGACTGTACGGAACAGAACGGGGAGGCAATTTACTTTTGCTGCATAGTATAATCACATGATCACTTTCCCACAGATTCCCTCACTTTCTCTATCAATTTTCCCGGGAAAATCCACCGCCATAAAGTTTTCAAAAGACCCTCTTAAGCTCCCCGAGAATATTCTGTACTTTCCACATCAAGGTAAGCGCTGTTTTCTATCTGCTGTAGCACAATTTTTGTTGGTTTCTCCACCTGGGGTTGTTCTGGATTGGGCTTTTTGTTCTCTGCTGCTCGGTTTAGTATGTAATTATCTTTATTTTTTTAATTACCGGGAGAATTAAGTGTTTACTGTTAGTATAGGTGTTGGTGGTGATTTTGGTATTGGCGTCTGATGATGCCACCAAGAAGGAAAAAATGGACTGAAGCAGAAGAGAAAACCCTAATTGAGAAATACGGCGAGATGGTATCTGATGGGACACTCCCGAAAATGAAAACTCGAGAGAAGAAATATAAACCCATTGCTTTTTATGTGAATTATGTGCATCATGTTCGCGATCCTATCTCTTACCCTTGGCAGTGGACATGGAAAGATGTGTCCACTAAGGTGCAAAATATGAGGCATCAGTACTTACTTGTTAAGCAAAAGATCAAGAAGCCTGAGCTCTCTGCTGCGGTAGAGAATTCAGGTGGTGCAGAGTGTAGTACTGGGGATGATTTTGATTGGGTGGAAGGACTTACACATTGGTCGAATTTTTTGATGTACAAGGAGGTTTTTGGGGATGTTCCTGTGGCCTATGGTTCTAGTTGTAGTAATGAGAGTGATTTGATGGGAGTTTTGAACGAGGATAGGGAAAATGGTGGGGGCTTGTTAGCACCCAGTAGAGGGATAGAAGTTGCTGAGTTTGGGCAAAGAAGTAATTCAGTTGATGGGGATCTTACCAGGATTGATGGATGTGAGCATGGGATGCTAGGTTTGGGCTTTGATTATGAAGAAGAA
Organism: Balakata baccata; assembly: GCA_949630135.1. Lineage (NCBI taxonomy): Eukaryota > Viridiplantae > Streptophyta > Magnoliopsida > Malpighiales > Euphorbiaceae > Balakata > Balakata baccata. The sequence goes on from CATIWF010136208.1 coordinate 38,452, forward strand.
GAGGCAGAGGAGAATTATAATAGTAATGATAGAGTAAGAGAGGAAGGTGGCGATGGTTTCATGTATGAAGAAGTGGATGTAAATGTGTCAAATTTGAAGAAGAGGAGGAAGGTGCTGAAGGGATTGGAGAAGAGGGTGTTCCAGTTCCTTTCAAACCAAATGGGGCAGTTGAGAGAGAGGGAAGCTAGGTTTGAACAACGTGAATTGGAGAGGGAACGGGAGAGGCAGAGGAGGGAGAGTATCCGAATAGAGAGGGAGCAAGAATTGGAACGGAAGTTAGAAGAGAAGGAAAAGGAAAAGGAAGAAAAGGAAAAGGCCAGGGAGAATTTGAGGTGTCACAGATATAAAGAATGGAAAGCCATGGAAAAGGAGAGTGAAGAGAAGGAGAGGAGAAGAGAGGAGGAGTTGATTCAAGAGAAAGAATGGGATGAGAGGATGAAAAGGAGGAAGGCAGAATGGAAGAAGAGGATTGATGGTATGTTAAGTCAACACCAAGCAGAAATGGGACAAATCCAGACCCGAGTTCTTCATGAGCAACAGAACCTTACTAGCCAATTGTTCGGGATTGTTTCACAGTGTACAGGTCACCCGACTGGGCTCTCTGATCATACTGCTGCTAGTAACCATTATCTTTCACAAATGATGCAGAATTTACACCATGTGAATGGTTTGATACATGGCGATGGCAGGGTTGATGGAGATAATCAAGATGATCAATTTATAGTTGACGGATGATATCTTTTTTTAATACCATAATCTGTTTGGTGAACTTAAATAACAAGGAAAATTACGGAGCATGTTTGTGAGGGCAACAAAATGTAAAGGTCAGTGAACTATTTATTGCATTTTACCATGTATTCTTGATTGCATATGTTTGTATATCACTATATCTATATGTTTAATGCAAATTTAGTGAATAAGGAAGATATCTATTTATTCAAAATTTTCTTGTAAGTTGTAACCATATTTGTTAAATATAAATCCATGCTTTCTGGATATGATGGTAGTTGTTTTTATCTGTAATTTTGCTTCTCTTTTCTGTGATTGATAATGTTATCTGGAAAGGGACCATGGCATTTTGAGTTAAACAGAATGAGGGTGCAATGACATACCATCATGTATATGATTGATTATAGATTCGCTAAGCTTTCCTTGGGCTATGGTCTGGGTATGCATGTGCTGACCGGGTTTCTGTTGATTTTTTGAGTGATGATCTTGTAGGAATTTCCTCGGCTATCAAAGACTTTGTGTTCGTTTAGGCCCAGTTGATAACAATCTATGAAAATTGAAAGGCTGAAGGTGCAAATTAACCCCTAAATTATACTATATGGAGCGAGTCACTCTCTCAATTTTAATTTGGTGCAAATAAATCCTCAAATTTTAAACTCAGTGTAAATTAGTCCCTGAACTGTACTGTATAGAGTAAGTCATTTCTCATAAGACCGAATTGGCTCACTATTATGATTTAAGAAGCCTAATATGTAACTGAGTTTTAAGTTTGATAGTTTATTTGCACTTATTCAAGGGATTAACTCACTCTATAAAGTATAGTTTAGGAGCTAATTTGTATCCTTAGCCAAATTGAAAATATAATATAATTGGGTCCATACTCCTTGTTATTAAGTAAATTCAATCTAAAATGTAGACTAATATAATAAAACAATTATATTTAATTGTTTTATTCATAATAGTTGATGTGAATATAACAATTAATAAATTTATAAGCATATTACTCTGTGATTGAATTTCTTTTTATGTAAGTGAAATTAGTGGATTTTGTTTGTAAATTTGTTTTAAAATTTAATTTAAAAAATAAAAAATTTTTCTTTCATCCATATTTTTATTTTTTAAAAAAATATTAATGCAAGAAAATTTTAAATATGTTAATTTTTATTTTCAATTTTAAAGAAATTTATAAATGATCCTTCAACTCCATAATATATATATATATATATATATATATATATATTTTGTAAAAGTTGAGGCCAAAAATCAGGAACGCACCGGATCACAATCATATGTTTATCATCATTTTCGAAAGCTCAAATATTATTAATAATCAAATAAAAAATAGAAAATAGTTATCTATATAAAATTTTTTTGCATTGAGTGCAAGTTTTCTTTTTCTTTTAGATTTCCATATTATTTGGCAGATATAAATTTCTAAGACATACAAATACAAACCATTTCTGTTCACTGCTTTTGCAAAGATTAATATTAAATTTGCAAATTTATTATACTATTAAATTATAATATAATTTTTTCATATTTTAAATATGATCGTACCTAATAACATTAAAGATCCTTAGTTCAAACTTCAAACAATACATGTCGTTGTGCTGCAAAAATAAATGAATTAGATTCATATTGGTCAAAGAAAAGAAATTAAAATATATAATAAATTTTTTTTCCTATTTAATGATATTATTATAAATTATATTTAGAAAAATGCTAAGGGCACTCTCTTTTTTTCCGGAGATACTCTATCACTCATCTCCTGATTAATTTATTGATAGATAAAGAGAGATAAAATTTTAAATATATATATATATATATATATATATATATATATATATATATATATATATATATATTGGTTAATATAGGACCTAATGACACGTGCCCTTTCGGCCTTTTTATACTTTCTTAATATGAAAAATAAACGTATCATCAGATCAGCAGTTTTAAGTCATATAAGCTTTTTATCAAAAAAAAAAAAAAAAGTCACATGAATGAATAATACATCAATAATGCAGCTAACAAATAATTAACATATTAATTAATCTCTAGCTCTTGATGTTGTGTGTTGAGTTTTTATGATATGATGGTTGGTTGGTTAAAAATAAATAAATAAAAACCCTCTTCTCATGACTTTCTTTAATTCTTTAAAAGGAATCCCACTTCTCCACCGGGTTTAAATAGCATTACTACGGATAATAAATTTTTAGATAAATTCAGCTTATTATTTTATTTATAAACTAATTTAATTATATAGTAATACATATTTAATTGCTTTATTTTTATTGGTTGAGGTGAATATAGCATGCATACGAGAAATTTTTAGGTAGGACGGGTCTACCACGTTATCCGTATACCAACTCAATCATACAATCACATACATTTAATTGTTTTATTTTTATTGTCATTATATGATTGGATTGATGTAATAGACTCGGTCTACCAAAAAATTTCTTCATAGAGACATGTTACTATAATTGAATTGACGTGTACCTAAAAATGTTCTTTATTATGGACAAAAATAAGCAAAAGAAAACAAATTAATTAAATTAAGATTATGACACATGAAAAAGGTTGACTTTGTTACTACAACAAGACTTATTATGGGATATGTCCATTAGATGCTGGAATTTAGTCTGCAGCAGGAGGGATTATAACCACACAAGTAGGACTTCTTATCTCTGCAATCTCTTGGCCATCTCCAGTTCTTCATCATTTCTATCTCTTCCTCTCCTATATCCACATCCAACAGGTAGGATTCTTTGCTTCATTTATTCTTTTAGTTGATTGATGGGGTAAAACACTTTTTCTTAAAGTGATTCATTTTTATCCTCAGGGTTTTGAATTCGAAATTTTTGGTTAAAAAATAATGAACTCTTACCATTTCATCTCTACAGTTGCGTGTTAAGTTTTTTTTTTCCTCAACTTTTGTTTTTCTTTTGAACTTCATTGTTTGATGGATAGGTAATTAACACTAATTATACTCGCTCTGTACTTTGTGTGTGTCGTTATACAGGAAATATTGTTCTTGATAGAAGTATTATTGGAGAGGATCAAGAGTAAGCAGATTAATGGCAAGAAGCCAATTAGGAGTGCTTAATGCACTTGATGTAGCAAAAACACAATGGTATCATTTCACTGCCATCATCATTGCTGGCATGGGATTCTTTACAGATGCCTACGATCTCTTCTCCATTTCTCTTGTTACCAAATTACTGGGTCGAATCTACTACCACGTCGACGGTGCTGCAAAGCCTGGAACACTACCTCCTAACGTTGCAGCTGCCGTGAACGGAGTTGCATTTTGTGGGACTCTAGCTGGGCAGCTGTTTTTCGGTTGGCTTGGTGACAAATTAGGCCGGAAAAAAGTGTACGGCATGACCCTGATGCTTATGGTCGTGTGTTCAGTTGCTTCAGGACTCTCCTTCGGAAGCTCCTCAAAAGGTGTAATAGCCACACTTTGTTTCTTCAGATTCTGGCTCGGGTTCGGCATCGGCGGAGATTACCCTCTGTCCGCAACAATCATGTCGGAATATGCTAATAAGAGGACTCGCGGGGCGTTTATCGCGGCGGTGTTTGCGATGCAAGGATTTGGGATTTTGGCCGGTGGAATTGTGGCACTTATAGTATCAGCCTCTATTGATCACGCCTATAATGCGCCTCCCTACGACGTCGACCCTGTAGGTTCAACCGTGCCGGAAGCAGACTACATTTGGCGAATCATTCTAATGTTCGGAGCTGTTCCGGCCGCCATGACTTACTACTGGCGAATGAAGATGCCGGAAACAGCTCGCTACACGGCCTTAGTCGCGAAAAATGCCAAACAAGCTGCATCAGATATGTCCAAAGTACTGCAGGTGGAACTCGAAGCAGAAGAAGAAAAACTAGAACACATATCTCAAGATCCATCCGCTTCATTCGGTCTCTTCACCAAAGAATTCGCTCGCCGCCATGGCCTTCATTTGCTTGGAACTTGTGTTTGCTGGTTCTTGTTGGACATAGCTTATTACAGCTCAAATCTCTTTCAGAAAGACATTTTCAGCGCAATTGGCTGGATCCCATCTGCAGAGACCATGAATGCGATTCATGAAGTGTATCTCATTGCGAGAGCACAAACCCTGATAGCCTTATGTGGAACTGTCCCTGGGTATTGGTTCACAGTGGCATTTATCGATCGGATAGGGAGATTTACAATTCAATTGATGGGTTTCTTCTTCATGACTGTGTTCATGTTTGCTCTGGCAATTCCTTATCATCACTGGACATTGAAGAACAATAGAATTGGGTTCTTGATTATGTATTCGCTGACGTTTTTCTTTGCGAATTTCGGGCCCAATTCGACGACGTTTATTGTGCCTGCGGAGATTTTCCCTGCCAGGCTGAGATCCACCTGCCATGGAATATCAGCAGCAGCAGGCAAAGCAGGGGCCATTGTTGGAGCTTTTGGGTTCTTGTATGCTTCACAAAGCACTAATCCTACAAAGACTGATGCCGGTTACCCAACTGGAATTGGAGTAAAAAATTCACTTATCGTTCTTGGTTGTATTAATTTTTTTGGAATTTTGTTCACTCTGTTGGTGCCTGAATCTAAAGGAAAATCTCTTGAGGAATTATCAGGAGAAAATGAGGGGGAAATTCCAGATTCTAGGACTGTGCCTGTTTGATATTTTTGGCTTTAATTAGTTCATCTCATTTTGATATATCTGTATAATACAAAATGTATCATAGCTTAAAATGTTTATACTATAGTTCTGTAATATATACATATATATGTCTATCGATAATAGTGACTATGATGAAATTTTACTATCGGGTAGAAGTTTAGTTTAGAATATTTTTTGATTTCGTATTAATTAGATGAGGGTTAAATTAATCCATTTTTATTGATTTATAATTATAGAAAGGAGAAATCAAACTTAAAGTCTAACTCAAGTTCATGTATGAACTTACGGCCAGACTATACCTGTAGAATCAAAGTAATTCAAAATCAATCCATTTTTAAATATTAAATGACTCATTCCAATTTTATTAGGTTCTGAATCAAATTTAGATTGAATTATTTCATATTGAATAAAATGTCATTAATAGTCTTAAATTATAAAAATCATGAACGGCAAAAGATATAATTATAATCCCTTTTGTCAAAAGAATGATCTAAGAAGGAGAAACCAGCAAGATGGACACCTAACCTTCGAATAAATAAATTAAAAAAAATGCAATTTTCAAAAGTTTCTATGATAAATTCTCTTCTAAATGAAAAATACAATGGTTTATTCTCTGTTTCAATTGATGGCTGCTTATTACATCAAGATAATGAGAGGTCATGCATAAACTATACATGCAGCCTACATACCCAATATCATTTTTATTTTATTTTTTTCTTTATGAAAAAGCATATTTGATAACCTCATTGGCAATCTCAGATTCTTGTAAGGCAAGAAAAAGTGAGAAAAGAGCATTAGAGCTGTTTTAAAACGGTCACTCCAATGATTATATCAATGAAAAGAGATAGAAGAAACAATGATAAAAAAAGAGATACGAGAATTTTAGACCCTATATACTTTTAGAGAATTGTTTTATATTTTCATTGTTCAATTTTTAAAATACGTATGTCCGCTCACAAAGCACGAAAAATAATTGATCAGATTCGTGGCCGTTCTTACGTCGAACTCATAATTGAAAATGAAAGCTATAGAAAATGTGTAAAATATGTTTACTTGTTAGAATTTGAAAACTGTTTTTCATTTTCTGAAAATAGAAAATGTATTAACTTATTTTTCATCCGGCTGTGTTATAAATCAGATTTTGGTATCATTATTACAGGTGGTTCTTCAATGTTCAATTTCTATAACCTATATTTTTGTTTATTTTATTTCACTAAAAAAATAATAAAAACATCAACTTGACCAATATTCACATATACGGTGGACTATAAGCTCTTGAGAGTGAGGCGGGTGGATGATTTAGTGCCGTATTCGTCTCTACAACTGCATTGAAATTATAATCATAATACTGATACACAGTGCGTCTAATTAAAGCTCCCTTCAGTCTTTGTCCCATTGTGCTTACATGTTTTGCGTTCACTCTATGTTCTTTGTGATATTAATGAAATGTATATTCTAATGTATTCACCGTATTTTATATATTAATTATTATACCACAATAGATACATATATATTTCATATTTATAATAAATAAATATTCAAGTTGTTGATTATATTATAAATACTGTAGTTAATTATACTATGAAATATACGACCATTTTATTATCTACAGAAAATTTATTATCAAGTTGTTGATAATAATGAGATAAATATTTCTAATAAAAGATAATTTTAAAAATATTCATAACTGGTATAGGATAATGAATTAGATATTTATTGAACCCATAAGTTATCACATAGTTTATTTTGAGGAGGAATCTCATTTTCCGTGATATAATGATGTCTAAATAAACCAGTTGGTTCTTAAAGAGTTAAGGATACCGAACAGTGACGCCTGATAATAACTGTACAGATAGTGTTAGATGTCAACAGTTATTATCTTGGTTATAATATATGAGTCTTATATGATTTGAAATCTCTTAACTTGAGGTGTTAAGACTGTCTTTTTATGGGTAGCTGTGGAGGTGCTCTTGCGTTGTACAGGGCTATCCGCGTTTGGTAATCCGGTTCGTAGTCACCACAGTTAGTCATGTAGTGAGACATGAGATTACCAATAGTAGGACTCGTTATCCTGTAACACTAGGGCAAAATCCTAATACAGTTGATATTTTGGTTCTGATAAAATAAATTCCTGATCAAGAGAAATATAACTTATTCAATGTAAAATTGAATTATTAATTAGATTAATAATGATAAGTCTTATTTTAATTAGAACGCAAATTATCACTTCTTAGAATATTGACCAATAGAATTTGACATGTTGTAACCCTAATCAATATCGAGATCATAACGAGAGGACTTAATATTATGATTTAGAAGTCAAAATAATATTTGTAATTTTATCGATAATTAAAAGGTGAATTCCGAAAGGATATTTAATGTATCCCGGTATACGAGAAATTCGGAAATTGTGTCTGATATAATATTAAGGAGTTACTATTATATTTCCATTCCGATAAAATTATTGACCTTATAAGTCACACCTAAATAAATTATTAGTCTAGTCCATATGTCGAGTAATTTAATTAAGAATTAAATTAGAAATGATCACATATATATTTTTGAGTTAAAATTAATCCTTATTTATAATCTTAATTAAAGTGTTAATTAAAATTATAATAATTTAATTAAGTTGTTAATTAAATTAACCAAAGTGATATATTAAAGTAATTATCATGGTAAAGAGAATAGAAAAGAAAATTGATTCTATAATTAATAATTGTAGATAAAAAATGAATTATACAATTATTATATCATCATTGCATCATAAATTAAAATTAAAAAAGGGTAAAAAAAACTTTTTTTCTTCTGCCTACAACCTTATTAAATAAGGTTGAATTGTTTGTGTTAGGCCTTTTGGCCATTTTTCTTCTTTTCCTTCTTAATCTCCTTAATTATCTTATCTTCTAATAAAATCAACTTATTCTAGTTCTAAAAGTTCTCTCGACCAAAAATCGTTTTTATTCTAAATTTTTTTTTATATGATATAAGCATTAAAAGAAAATATTGAAAAAAAATTTCTTAAGTGTTAATAGCTTATAAATTTGCAAGAAGAAAATATTTGTAATCATATATCTAGGATTAGTAAAAAAGTTTTATAAACGCAACTAAAACTTTTAGTTTTTTTGCTTGATTTGCACACTTGGTGAACTCAGTAATAAAAAGTTTGTTTTAATCCTTTTATTTTCCATTTTGTTCTTTAAATCATGTGATGATCTTGGCAAAATGAATATTATCCATAAAGATTACAAAATATGTTTTGCTAAAAGTTATGGATAAATATTCAACGTTAACATGAAAATTGTATTTTTATATCATGCAATATTTGATTGCATATTTCGATAAAATTAAAAATTTTTAAAATCTATAATTTTGATCGAAACCTAAAGGCTATCTCAATCCAAATATATATTCCCCTCCTAGCACTTTCCTACATACATTTTTTTTTTCCTGTATTTTTTTTCTCTTCAAAATAAAAAATAGCAAATTAGAAATCAAAACGCAAGCACCGAAAAAATCAATGGCAAATTGAGTGACACCACAGTCCACAAAAAAAAAAAAAAAGTATCTAAATACCCAAGAGAATTTGATGTTCAGTGAAATTCTGACTTTGAGACAAAGATTGTTGTTGGTGCAGTGGTGGACCAAGACGATATCTGCTAAAGCTTCTGCTTTTGAATTAAGAGGCACAAAGAGAGAAAAGTACGGCGACTAAAGAGGAAAGGACCAGCAGCCATCGACTACAGAGAACCGATAATGATGCGACGGTGGTAGATATGAACACCGGCAGTATCCTTTGAGAAAATGATTCTTCTATTGATTGATAATAAATAAAAAGGAAGGAGAAAGAGTGGTCCTAATATTAACATCGCCTATTTTACTTTGATCTCCGTGTCTTTACAGGAAATTTTAGAAAACAGCAAAAACTTGTTTTTACCTTTTCTTTTATAATTGTGAAAATAGTTTTTAGCAGAGGTTTTTACGAAAACACCTGAAGTATAACACAATTTTCTGTTTTCATTTTGGAAAATTTTCTAAAAAATCTGGAAAATTCTCTTACTTAATTTTCGGAGTGTGAGTTGGTTTTTATAGGTTTCTGGTGTGTGCTCCCCATTAGTTGTGGCTGTGACCTTTCCTGGTATCGATCTCCCATTGGCGGACATCCTCTTTTCACGCACCAGATGGCAAAATGTCGCTCTGACCTCTGGTGGGGGCGCATTTGCAAAGGCTGTTGGGGCATTCGTATCAGTGTAGGCAGCTTTGTCCTTTTTGTTTCATTGGTTTTGTCCACTTCTTCGTATATTCTTAGGGAACACGAAACCAGAGTTCGGTATTGGTCTCTGCTTGGTTTCCCTTTCATGTTCAGTTTAGTCCACTTCTTTCATCCTGTTCTTGACTCCTTAGTAGTTAGACCATTTGGTGTGTTGGTTGTTTGGGATCGCTGGTCACTAATATTAATTTTTTATTAACTACTAATCATTAAAATGTTTGCTGTTATATTTAAAATTTTATTTTGCATTGAAATTTTGTAAATTATTTTCACTGCAAGGATGAAAGCCTCTGCCATGGTTAATGTAGAATCATGTCAAATAAGTAAACATTGCGGAATTTAGCAGCTGTAGTCAGGATGGCCGAGTGGTCTAAGGCGCCAGACTCAAGTTCTGGTCCTCGTGAGAGGGCGTGGGTTCAAATCCCACTTCTGACAATTTATTTTATTTTTATTAGTACTTTAACAACATCTGAACAGTCTTAAGAAGTAGGAAAACGAAGAAACTGAAACATCCAATCGAGATTTTTTTTTTTTTATAAATCGAAGATCCAAACGAGCTCGAAAGATTGTTTATGGGTCTGGACTCACATCAAAAATAAATTTTACAGTATCTTCAGTTAGATATTGCTTATAAAGGTCTCTCATTTGCCAAAAGCTATTTCTCCATGCTAAGATTGGGGATTCCAGAAATTTATTTTATTTGCGCCTTAGCATGTTATTCACAAGCCAACCTTTTCTTCAACCCTAGTTTCAAAATTAAATTTTGATTAACATGAATAAATCTAAGTTCACTTGCCAATCAGACTCACTGTTAAAGATTATATTTCAAACCCTTTTGCTAAGGAACATAGTACCAACTGCCAGCCTCCAAGAAATGGATAGCTGTGATGTTAAGCTCTTCAATCAGCACCTAGATAGACACAATCCCAAGTTCCACCAAAAAAATAAAAAATATAAACAAATAAAAACTGATTGTCAAGATGACTTGTCTCACCAATCATAACGAAATGGCAATCTGACGCATTGGAGAAGCAGCTCAGATTAACTCATCGAGTAATGATTTTGTATTAATGATGTGTTTACTTTTGTGTCTGTTAATATGTTTGAATTTTGTGTTTTTAGTATTGATTTATTGTTATTTGTGTGTGTTTTAATGTTTGTAGGTAATGAGATAGAGTTTAAGTGAATCATGATAGAATTTGGTGTTTTGATGGAGAAATGGAGAGAATAGTAGCTATCTGTCGCTTAAGCGGTGTTTTTGTCGAGGAAGCGGTGATTTTTGGGTCATTCAATAAGCTAGCAGCTGATACTTGCGCATGAAGTTCCAACAGCACTTGCAAGCGGCAAATCAGCGCTTACACACAGTGATTTTCAAGCCTTTTGGTGGTGCTATTTAGTACGAGTGGCAAGGGCCGAACCTATAGAATTTCTTGTGCTAGTGAAGACCTGTTTTAACTAAGTGGGGTCTAAATCTTGAGAGATGTTTCTAATTGGTTAAGGGCTTATTTTGAGAGTTTATAGAGAGAAAAAAATTATACTAGAGAGTTAATTTTCAATTAGGATTCTTTAGAAGTATATAATGTTTTCTTCAAACCTAAGGTTTTCTTCTTCGTCTTCTTCTTTCTACACACATTTCTATAAACTTTTAAGACTTTGGCGGCTGAAAAGAACTTGGAAGCCGCCTCCTTTCTTATTTTTAGTATATTTTGCTTATTGTAGAGACTTTTCACTGTTGGATATTACAAGAATTGAAGCTTTGAAGAGTAAAGAACTTCTACTCAGAGATTCAAGCCTACAAATTCTAGGGGATTTTAACTTCCTTTGATTTTTATTCTTCTACTAAAAAAATGTTTAGCTTTGGTTTTGCCATTAATTTGATTATAGTTATGGCCATGCTAAGCTAAGTTTTTTGTTAGGTATTTAGTTGTTATTTAGGATATATGAAATTTTCCATAGTTAATGAAATTTGATTTCTTCCAATATCAATTGTACTTCTTTAATTCTTGGGTTGAATGTAAGATTGGTCGCTATTTATTTAACTGGAAATGAATATCTTAAGGTTTTGTTAGTAGATGACTGTCTTTAACTTAGCCTAAAAATTGAATTTGGCATTAATTGCGCCATTAGCTTGGATAATTAATGAATTAAGGCGAAAACCATTAGAATTCGATTTCATCGTGCTTAATAGAGTTGGAAAAGGGATTATGAACTAAATATGCTAGCTAAATACCTAAGTTAGTCTCATTGTTATTCATTAAATTTTAATTGCTTTTATTTATTTAGTTAAACTTTAAACTTACAAAAATCGGGATTAGAATGTTTAAGAACATCTATTTGTGTCAATTAGCAATTAAAAGTAATTTGGAGTTTAAACAAACGGTTCCTTGAGAGATCGACCTTAGGGTGACTTATCATTCTATGATTGACTCATACACTTATGAGTTTTAGAACATCAAGTTTTTGGCACCGTTGCCGGAGAACGGTTAATTAAAGTCTTAATTATCTTAGTTGTCAATGTAATTAGCATTTAAATTAGTTTATGCATTTTAGTTTAGATATTTATTTTAGTCTTGCATTTTATGTTCTTTTTAGAATTTTACTTCAGTTTTGTGCCAGGCACTAGCAAAAAGGCAATGTCAAGCAAATCATCCACACAAAGACAGTACAACTTCACATCTAGAACCTAGAAGTTTGAAAATCAATCTTTCAAAGAGAAAGAAGAATTACCAAGATGATAAGAGCTGGAGTTTAAAAAAGAGGTTGATCAATACTAGAAATAATGGCAGATCCACTTGAAAATCATATTCCACCAAGAGTACCCACACCGAGACTAGTAGCAGCTGTTGCACGACAATTGGCCATGAAGGATTATGCTCAACTTATCATTGGTAACCCTACCTCTTACATAGTCCCAGGAGAAGCAACAACAAACTATGAGTTGAAAAACATACATTTGAACATGTTGTTGTCCTTTTATGGATTGCCTAATGAAGATCCTCTAGCATTCATAAGGGAGTTCCACGCTATAGTAAACACATTCCCTTTAAATTCCCTAAAGGACGGCCAGCTGAGAATGCGATGCTTTCCATACACTCTTAAAGATATAGCAAAAGCATGGCTAATGACTTTGCCTCTCAACTCTCTTCAGTTTTAGGAAGAGGTGTATCAGAGGTTTATAAGTAAATTCTACTCACACCAAAAGCAAGGGAGTTGAGGGCAGATATCTAAAATTTCTACCAAAAGAATTCTAAGACCTTTCACAAAACTTAGGATAGATTCAAAATGTTACTATTACAATGTCCTCAGCATAGGTTTCCTCTTCCAGTGGTAACTCAAGCATTCTATGATGGACTGACCCAACAATATCAATATATGGTAGACAATACAGTTGGAGGAGCGATGGATGAAGAACTGCTGAGGATCTTTATAACATCTATGAGATGCTATGCACAAATTCACAATAAAAGAGTGTGAGGGGAAGACAAGTATCAAGTAATGAAGTTTCTAGGGATACTGAGCTGACTTCTCAAATAACAGAGCTGACTAAGCAAGTTAGGATGCTTGTCAACAACAGAAACGCATCGCATTGAGGAATTTATGCAGGTAATGAAATGAAGCAAGCGAATGTCATGAATTCTTTCCAGCCAAGGTAGCAGAATGACCCTTATTTTAATAGTTACAACTCATATTGAGGAATCATCCCAATTTATCATGGAAAAACACTGAGCAAAACCCACTTCAGATTTATAGGAACTTGAACACTCAATATCATTATCTAGACCCTCCATCCTAAAGAAATCTGCCCATATATCCTGCTCAATACCAAAACGGACCTCCTAAGAAGCCATCTTTGGAAGAAACTTTGTAAAATTTTATGCTTGATATTCAAGACAAGCATGAGAAGATAGATATGAGGATCAACTCTATTGAAGCATCTTTCAAAAGGCTGAAAATCCAGGTTAGCTAAATTATTGAGGTAGTGTAAGAAAATAAAAGAGGGAAATTATTGAGTTAGATTGAACAAGCAAAGTCCATCACAATGCTTTATAAAGGTAAAAATTCTTGTGATGAAATCAATGTGATAACTGACTTGGTTAATTTTTCCACTGTAGATACATCGAAAGATGTGGACAAAGACTTGAGATAACCTAAGGAGAAGTGCAAAGAAGTTGTGTTAATTGTTAAAAAATTGTATTTAATTTTTGTGTGATAATTGCTTTTGTCTGGCTTAGTTCGATTATTTCCTATGATAGCTGATGAAAGAATGCTAAAGTGTGCCTTGAATAGAGTAACATGATTGATTAGCTTAAATTAATCTTAATGCCCCTATCATAATTTTAATCAAATGCTCCTTAATTTGATTAAATTGTTGTTTCAATTATAGAGTGCTGGAAATCTATTTGGGCTAAGAATTTGTATGTGACAATGACTATGTGTTGAATCTCTTACATTTGCATACCACCATTGTTCTTATTTCATGAGCTTTTGAGTTTTAATAGAGCTACCATTACTTTTAAGCTCTTTTTTTTTCTTTTGTGTGAATAAATTCAAACATGGCATGATTATTCTAAAATTTGCAGTTAAATACTGATTAAGGTTATAATTTTTATTATCAAGACACTAAGATGATAGAGGTAATTAGGATTACCCATTTGACTTGCTTTTGTAGCCTTCCTTAATTTTACCCCATAGTTAACCCACTTTGAGTTTTGACCTTCTTTGTAGATTGAACGATATTGTTATTAACCAATTTAATTCATTCTTTATTTATCCCTCTTTGTTACCCATGATCATAAGAGTTAGTGACAATTAGAGACTATAAATAATAAATATGCTTTCTTTAGTCTATACTCATGACTATTATTGATGCGTTGTTAGGAATAAATAGCAGTTAATTAGTCAACTCGATGTGTGTACTGAGAAAAAAAATGAAAACAAAAAAAACTAAAGAAAAGAAAAAGAAGAAAAGCAAAAAAAAAAAAAGCAAAGGTACAATGTAAATATTTGAAATAATAAACATTGAGTTGTAAGACTAAGGATGTGTATCTAAGAATTGTTTTACTACTGTATGAAGATTGACTTACCGTGTGGCTGTAGGAAGTTGGACGACATGATAGTCTTTAATTTGTTGCTAGTCTCTTGTAGTTGTTTTGTCTTAATTTCTCTTTTTCCCTACCTTTGCAACCTAACCACGTTACAACCCTGTAAAAACCTCTAGATTTGTGTCTTAGTGATATTGTAAATAGTGGAGATTGGATTAAAGTGCAAACATATAGAAGTGCTTGTTCCCTTTTGAATGAGTGATTGCTTGAACATTTGCCTAAACACTTTGAGAGATATGAGGAGAAGTGTGGGGGAATTAGATGCATATACCTTTGAAATATGCTAATGAATAGCTTATTTAGATTGCTCTCTATTATATATGCGAAGTGATAATGTGATTAAACTAGTTTGCTTTTGATTATGAGTGTGACATTGGAATTATGGTTGATTTGAGCATAATTGATTTTGAAGCATTATTTGTGGGCATAATAGGTGCATTAGTGAAACTTAGAATGGTTGAATTTTAAGTAGGCAAGGGAATGGATTATTTGTGTGTTATGTTTTTAGGAGGGTGTTTGTAAGTCTTTTATGCTTGGGAGTTGCTTAGGGACAAGCAACGGGGAAATTTGATGTATTTAGTTTTGTGTGTATTAATGTGTTTGAATTTTGTGTTTTTAGTATTGATTTATTGTTATTTATGGGTGCTTAGTGTATGTTTTGATATTTACAAGTAATGAGATGGAGTTTGAGTGAATCGTGCTTGAATTTGGTGTTTTAATAAAGAAAATGGAGAGAAGAGTAGCTATCTATCTCTTGAGCAGTGTTTTCATTGCGAAAGCGGTGATTTTTAGGTCATTCAAAAAGCTAGCATCTAGCACTTGCATGATGGAATCAGCTCTTGCAAGCAGTAATGAAGTTCTAGTAGCGCTTGCACGTAATGATTTTCAAGCCTTTTGGTGGTGTTGTCTAGCGTCAGCGTGGCAAGGGTCGAACATATAGAATTCCTCGTACAATTGAAGACCTATTTAACTAAGTGGGGTCCAAACCTTGGAGGATATTTCTAATTGGTTATGGGCTTATTTGTTGGGGTTTGTAAAGAGAAAAAAATTATATTGAAGAGTTAGTTTTCAATTAGGATTCTTTAAAAGTATATAATATTTTCTTCAAACCTTAGGTGTTCTTCTTCATCTTCTTCCTACACACTTTTCTACAAACATTGGAGACTTCGGTGGCCGAAGAGAACTTGAAAGCCTCATTCTTTTTCGTTTTTATTAAATTTTACCTATTGTTGAGACTTTTCACCATTGGAGATTGCAAGAATTGAAGCCTTGAAGAGTGAAAAACTTCTACTTAAAGGGATTCAAGCCTACAAATTCCAAGAGATTTTAACTTCCTTTGATTTTTATTCTTCTACTGAAAATATGTTTAGCTTTAGTTTTGTCATTAATTTGATTATAGATATGGTTATGTTAGACTAAGCTTTTTGTTAAATATTTAGTTGCTATTTAGGATATATAAACTTTTTCATAGTTAATGAATTTTGATTCCTTCTAATATCAATTATGCTTCTTTAATTTTTGAATTGAATTTTTAATTGGCCACCATTCATTTAATTGAGAATGAATATTTTAAAGTTTTGTTATTAGATAACAATCTTTAACTTAGCCTAAAAATTGAATTAGATATTAATTGTACCATTAGCTTGGATAATTAATAAATTAAGACAAGAGCCATTAAAATTCGATTTCATCGTACTTATTGTAGTTGGAAAAGGAATTATGAACTAAATATGCTAGCTAAATACCTAAGTTAGTCTCATTGATTATTCATTCAATTTTAATTGCTTTTGCTCATTATATTGCTTTCATTTATTTAGTTAAACTTTAAATTTGCAAAAATCAGGATTAAAATATTTAGGAACATCCATTTGTGTCAATTGGCAATTAATAATAATTAGGAATTTAAGCTAATGGTTCCTTGAGAGATCGACCTCGGGATGACTTGCCATTCTACGTTTGGCTTATGCGCTTACGAGTTTTGGAACATCATATATTACAAGAAACACCAACCAGGAAATTCACTCAAATTCCTCTGTAGAAAACTATGCCGGACAAGGTATAATTCTGATACATCATGAACTATTTCTGAAGTCATGAGTTCACATTAACAAATTATATATAATAACGAAACAAATTGAACTCACAAAGCAGCCTGAATTTCTTATAGCCAGCGATGGTCTAAAGAGCAGCAACTGTTTTACTTTAGGAGCTGTTTGTATGTAGTTCCTTGCGCATTTGTTCCAGAAGTAGTTTTTCAATAGCGTCCACAAAGCTTAACAGGTTAAGGCGCATGTCTATGTCCAAGGAATTCACCACTTCCTAACAAATTGTAATTGAAAAACCAAATAAATAATAGAAAAAAGGAATATATATATATATATATATATATTACTTACCGCCATGTATGACTTCTTTCAGTAATTTTTGACGAAGATGCTCAGATAAAACTTGCCTTTTTGGAAATGCAAATGACTTGCATATATACATGAATATAGGTTTCATTTATAAGCTGTTCAGGATAACGTAATGCAGAGTTATGTAACTAGGCCTAATGGATGATTCAATCAGTTTAATGTAAATAGAAAGCATAAGCTACTTAACTAGGCCTAATGGATGATCCAATCAGTTTAATGTAAATAGAAAGCACACATATTGCATGCTCACAAGAAAAATTTTGCACTCACAAGATGTAATTAATATAAATTAGATTAAAAACGGCTTATTTAGCTTCCAATATTTTCAAACAAAAACAAAATTCATGATTTACATAATATAAATTATCTTTATTGCCAAAGTCAAAATGTCGTTCAAGTTGAGCAAAATCACTATCCTTCAATATCAACCTTGACCACATCCATGGTCCTTGCAAACATTAAAATAATACCAATTTTCAAGTAACACGGAAAATTTTCAACTTCTAATAACAAAGACAAGTTTTAAGTTTAATTATTTTTAAAGTCCAGTTGTAACAATATACACAACTGTCCCTAAAAACTGCCTCATGACCTGAGGCTACATGATTTTCTTCAACCATTAATAAGCTAAAAAGTGTAAGTTGAGTGGAGGTGTTCAATTAAGTATTTTACAAGTAGGACTATATAATTAATGTGCCATTAAAAAGTCAATTTTCAACATGGGCGACTATTTAAATTTGTCCATAGGCAGAGTAGAATAGAAGAAACGAATGCTAACCTCAACCTTGCAAAGAAATCCCAATGAAATTTCCTTTGAATGGTGATCTGAACTCTTGAGAGATATCAGCTTGAGAGGAGATCTTGATATGGGCCAACCTTGACATAGCTTTATAAATGCATTAACTCCTCCAATCAAATGAGCTACAACTGTCTCTTCTCTATCCAAGTATTCAAATGTATGCCTGCATTAGGATCTAAATTATTCTAAAATATGCAAAAGAGTAGAAAATTGAAGTGCTACTTTGAAGGTTTATCACATTATATTCAGAATATCATATAACTGTGTCAATTTCATTGCATTCATATTACTAGATCTGTGTCAATCTCATAATGTCAATGCTCATAAACTAAACCTTGATTTATTTGCACTCTTCACCACCAATTGTCTCAAGGTGCACAGAATAATTCTATCTTGCACTTTTCTAACAAACCACTCCAATGGAGACGTGAACTCCATCAATGCTGAATGTGAAAATAGTTGCCTGCAACATGGCAGTAGTATAAATTTCAATAAAAATAGAGCACTCGTTTTGTATCGCAGATAATCACGAAAAACTCAATGATTTTCATATCCAATAAATCATGCTACATGCAAGATGGATATAATCATCTTGTTAACATAATTTTTAATATCACAAATTATGACATGCAGCAAAAATTAAGGACAAAAAAAATTCAGAGCCACTGCTCCCTTTGGAAGCATCGCAAGTTCAGAACTTAATTTGAAAGCCACATTTTGACAATGACATTTTAGGGATACCCCTATAACCAACGAAAACTAACAATCCACAAGAAAGCTGAAGTGCAAAGAAAAATCACACATCTTAAAGCAACTCAAGAGGTTTTTTTTTTTTTTTTTAACTTTTTCTTTCCTTTGTTTCTTTTATTTCCTTAATTTGCTCGCTGAAAAATCAGTGAAAGATATAAAGGGAAAAACAATCTAAATTATATTACTATTGAGGCAAGAGGATTCCTTCCATCGGATAGGCCAACCAGCAGGAGGGCTCCTTTTTGACAAGTACAATTTTAACATTTCATTATACATATAGTTTATTTGTCCACATTCTCTCACTATTTTGTTAACAATTGGGTTAAATTGAACTTAGCTGATAAATTCAAAAGATAAATTGACACTTAATTTGTTGTTTGAGATAAGTATATTATTCCAGAAATGTAGCTAATTGTTAGCAATTCCAGCATCATTAATGTTTTGGAACTAGGAGCAGAAAATAGCAATCTAGTTCCTTGTTGTATTCGGAAAAGTTCTCTGCTTGGACAAGAGTCACAAGACAGTTATTATGGAATTCATAAATAGGTACATAACATTTCTTTTTTATGCAAAAGGATATCCTGTATTAGTAGTTGCATCAGGGTTTTAAGCTTAATGCAGATGGCCCCCGAACAGAGAAGGATAATTTCCTTCTAAAAGCATCACTATTCACAAATACAAATTTTGCACCATGCAAATAAAATATGCAACATCGAACTTGAGGAAAAATAACCCAAAACAAACAAACCTGAAAGATTTTGCAGCATCAATAATATCACCTATGTATACATCATTTGGAAACATCTGGATAAAACTGATATGAGTGTAAGAAAACAATTGGAAGTCCATCAACTAGTAATAAATAAGGAGCACAAATAATGACGGTGCACAAACATTAGACAAATAGGAAAAAGCACAATACCCTATTTGTAATAGTCCTTAAGCTACAGAAAAGTATGCTATAAAGCACATAGCGCTTTATAGCACATAATGGCTTCAAGCTCTTCTGCTTCACATTTATTAAATATAAGATGTATCATTATATATGCAACCATGAATCATCAAATCATTTGAATGCCGTAAAGTAGCATATCTTATTCTTCACTCAAATGTGCACTGCATGCTCAGAATGAACTTCATGAACCTAAAAGAAGGTGTCACTGCCAATAACAAAACGTAGTTGAACTAGAGCAATTTAAAACAAATTTAATAAGACAAGAGTAACATGTATGACACTTTTTGAGAGATCGAGAGGAGGATAATTGAAACATTGGGGTGTCTTTCCCCTTCTACATCCCTTGATCAAACATGTGGCTCTTAATGTATGGACGCTACAACAAAATTTAAAAAGAATGAAGAAATTAATATTGAGGATAATCCACCCTTCCCCTGAGACCTGGATTATATCTAACTTTTATGAGCTTTTTTAATTTTTTGTGGCCCAATGTTAAAGCTTAAGAGCTAAGACTAGCTGTTATTAGGTATTCTAAACCCAAAGGTTAATACATTTGAATCCAATAAGAACCTTCACTTTATCCTTTTTTTGCCTATTCTCCTAATAGCTACTAGCAATAACCCACTATTAGAGCAATGTTAGGTTGCTGAGTCAATGCCAATCTTCACTTTCAACACAGTGGTTTGGGCAAATAGTAATCAAGCATAAGAGCTACCTGTGTTTGCAGAAGATACTCTTAGTCATCCACTAGAACATGCATCAATGAAGTGTAGGAAGATGGATGATTCCTTTTGTTAACATTCCTATTCTTTTTTCTCTCTCACTCAACTGTATTTTTTTCTTTTCTCGATTAACAAGATAAAGGAAAACAAAAATAAATGCTATTGTAGGATATTAGGAGAAATGATCCATACCTCAACATTTTTAAGCTCCATAGTTTCATCAACTACTTGTATCAGCAATTCATGATTTACTTCAGATGGTTCAGCAGCATCTTCAATTTTCTGTTGGCACAATAAATCTTCTAATTTTGGAAGATAGGTTCGCAATGACAATCTAATACAGTTCCCATCAAAGTCGATGACTTTTAGACCTGATAATTCGCCTTCAATTTGTTCTACAGCATCACCTCTGGTAACAATAATTAAAGAAGCATGTAAAAGTCCCATACAAGAGATATTAGCTATGTGAATAAGAAAAGCATAAAAATACTGAATTACCTCTTGAATATAGAATCAAAATCCTGTAAAGACTTCAAAATTATTTTGCTTTGCTCTATCTCATTATCAAGCTTTAAAATCTGCTAGGTCGACAAATATCCACATGAGATAATACTGATGAAGAGTAGCTCAATGAAACAACTCCAGAAATCAAATGATTGGCAAGTACAGTACAAATAACTTGCATATATATATATATAATGATAGAAAGCTTGTTCATGCAACTAAAAATTACAACAAAACCCAGGTTGCAAACAGCGTAAAAGGATCATGTTATGATACCTCAAACTCATAGTCTCTATGTACATTTGTTGAATCTGATGAATCTTGTTCGTCATCATCCTTCTTTCCCTTCTCCATATCCTGATAAAACATGCAAAAATGAGTCACAGGGAGCAAAAATCAGAGAAAAACACTGAATGAAGTGGACAGATGATCAGAAATTCCATGCACTAGTAATTCTCAAGTTTGTGGATGCTGTGTTCAAATTAGACATTCAAATTCAATATAGCAAAGCATTTGGAATTGATTATAGTATAGGAAATAACATAATCAACAATTTAAGCAGAGCAAACACTATTCTTCATTCACTTCAAAAGCTGTATACCCACTTAAATTTTGAGAGATATATTGACGAGAGAAACCACAAAGGTTTATGAAATTTCTTGTAATAATAGGCACCTCCAGAAGTTTTATTCTCCATTAATTGGAACAATGGATAAATTTTCAATTCTAAATAATTGATCATGACAATTGACAAATCATAGCACGGTTAATTGCATTGAATGTCAATGGCAAGCAGACAAAAATCTTCTTATTCACCATTTAAAATATCTCATGGATGGCCCAAATTTACTTGCTATTTCTCTATGTTGGATGCGGCCCAAAACAGGACCAAAAGTGTTTGTTAAAGTAGGGAAAGCTTGTGCAAGGTTTTCCGAGAACAAGCTTTCACTTAAATGGCCAATGTTGCATCATCACTCTGTAGTTTCTCCTCAGCGTGTTGCTAGTTTGGCATCTTCCATTCCGAGAAATATTGTTTGAACTCCCAAAGGCCTGATTCTAAACCACACTACTTAACAAAGAGCATTTTACAACTTTTTATTATAGTATGATTTCCTGTTCCGTCCTCCATCAAATTACGATTAAAATTTACAATTATCAAATAAATATTTTTCATAAAATAAAATGAGAGATATAATAAAAAAAAGTTTGTTTGCTTTGAGCCAAGTAATATCAGAAAATCAAAATACAACTCCCATTATAAAGAAAACTTTAATCCAACAAACTAGCTCAAGTCAATAGAACCATTTTTGTTTGCTTCTCTTTCAAAGACATCATTCAATTATATCAAGACCCAAAATAATGCATTTGACAGCTAAAGGATGTTTTCTTAACATTACAAACAAATACGAACCTTTGATGATATTAGATCCACCGTGCTATTCAACAGTTCAATATCACTCTCCAATTGAGTAGAATCTGGAAGCATGCAATGAACCCAGGTCAACAAACAAATTCATCAATGTGTCAGTGGGAAAAATCTTTAAAGGGTCTATTAACATTACGTTTAGGAAAAGCATTTTTCAGAAAAAATTTTATATTTTTAACTTTTTGAATTTTGAAAACTACTTTTGGGTAGAAGCTGGTAAATAAATGTTTTTTTCATAAACATATTTGAGAAAAGCTGTTTATAAAAAATTTTAAAAAAAATCAGCTACTTAAATCAAAAAAATTCAAAATTTGCTTTTAGAACACTCAATAGCAATCACAAACACTCCTAAAGCCAAGAGAAAAATACCTTCCACATGGTTTCTATTGAGAACCTCAAATTCATTGGAGATTTTAGTGCTCTCAGCCTCTGCAACAATGAGCTCCTCTTTCAGATGCTCTACAAATGCATCTGCATCAACACACATTCCACTAATGTAAACTCAGAATAGCAAATTGATGCCCATATGCTAATGCTTCTAAACTTCCGAAATGTTATATAGATGTCCTAGAAACAGAGAACAAATTTCAAAACAGACTGAGAATTTCACACTTCCGTCATAATTATTTCAAATTAACCACATGCCAAAACCTCTGAATCTACAAGGAAAATCGAAAAGAGCATTTTAATAACCATTTAGAGCCATAGCGTATGCCCCAAAATTCATATAAATTGAAAATGAGGTTTTGTTTCAATCCAGAATACAATTTATTAAAAAAAAAAAAAAAATCGCCTACTCTAATTAAATTTCGAACAGGCATCTAAATATCTAGACTGAGAGAATATTTAAAGAACAAAATGTAGAAGGGATAAAGGAATAAACAGAGAATTACCTAAATCCTCTATCCCTAAGAGACTGAAGTCAGTGCACTCGGACATAATTTGCTGCACTTTGCACTGCAAAAAAAAAACTCTCATACTCAAAAATAAACAAATACCAATCAAGCAATACAGCGAATAATGGCGCAAAAAGAAGATTTCATAAGAGAAAACAAAAAATGCAGAACTGAAAAAGGAAAGTAGAGCAGATATCCAATTTACCTCGAGTTGAAGAGCACAATCTTGCAGTAATTGGTCAGAATCTGAATCAAGAGACCCGGAGACAGTAATTTCATTGCAGTTACTATGAATTTCTTCGAGCTCTCTTATTCCACTGCTAAAAGAAAATGTAAATAACCAAAAATCAAATGTCAAAAACCAGTATCACAATTATATGTAAATAGAAAGTGAGAGAGAACCCGCGAATAGTGTCGAGATCAAAAGTTTCTGATGAAGGAGTGGTTTCCATCCCGCTCTCAAGAATCAGAATCCAATCCCGCTCAAGATTTACTAACCGTGGAATATGGAGGGAAACAGATACCCTACTTTTGGCTTATATCATGAAATTTTAAAAAATTAAGATGAAAGGGGACCCATCACCAATTATTCAATTGTGCTTTTTAGTTTCGGTTTGAAAAAACTCTTTTTTTTTAATATATATTATTTTTAAAAAATTTTGAAATTTTTGAAATTGCTTTTTGAAAATAGCAAATATTTTTCCGATAAATATATAAAAAATAGTTTATAAAAAATTAGTTGATTACATTAAAAAAATTTAAAATCTGTTAGCGATTAATAACTTTTTTGATCTTCAACATATAAGTATTTGTTTCTTAAAAAAAAAATAGAAGTATTTGTAAAATTTTTAGCATACATCAATTATAGTACTGGTGCACATTCAAGAGCTCAATCCGACAGAATTTGCTATCAATGGTAAATTTTCATTGCTATTGTTATTATTGTTATTGGAATAGTTTATCAAATTTAAATTGTTATTGAATATGCCACTTTATTTCTGATTATAGATTGGTATTAATTTATTTATATGCGAGTGCAAATAAACCATCAACTTTGAGCTAAAAATATAAATTACCTTATGAACTATATCCTACATAGTGAGTCACTCCTAAACTTTGATTCAATGTAAATAAACCATCGAACTTTAAACTCTATTTAAATTATCTCATAAACTATATTATATAGAGCAAATTGCACATCACCAAACCAAGTTGGCCTACTGTTTTAGTTTAAAAAGCCTAATATATAAAAGGTTTAATTGCACCAAATTTAAAGTTCAAAAACTTATTTACACTAGGTTAAAATTGAGCGAGTGACTAGTTGTATAAAATATAGTTAGAGATTAATTTACATATTTAGCCATTTATTTATTATGAATGAATTTTATACTATTATTAAAAAAAAAAAAAAAACAGATATTCATACACATGCACATTGAAGAGCGAATCCAAATTGCGAACAATGCAATCATTGGGCATTTGAACTCCACTATTTTTTTAAAAGCTATGTATATAAATCAACTATTTCTATCCTAAAAATTATCGCCCATTATTTTTTAACAAATGCACTCCAATAAAATTGCACAAAATTTTTGAATCCACCACTGCGCAGAACAATTATTATTTGCAAGTGCTATGCTATATATATATACTGATTCAAAAGAAAATAATATATTTAACCAATTAGCTAGGTCAATTAACACCGTTACATGAATAATGAGAGACTTAATAGAAAGCATTATATACAACATATCACTGTAATCAATCAAAATTCAGTACAAGATTATGCATGAGTACAAGGGAAAGGGAAAGGTTTATCAAAAGGAGAAGAGACTGGATGGGAAGGGATGAAGAGAAGAATATTCTACTGTATTTGCAAATTCAAAATTAATTAAAAAGGGGGAGAATGTTTATGCTGGCAAGGAAAGTAAGGTACAATTGTTAAAAAGAATTAGATAAATCATCATCCTTCAATTTAGCTTTGGATCATAAAAATGAGGACAAAATAATGAAATTTACTCCCAAAAAAAAATTTTACGCCCATTCTTCCACCTTACCCTCAAAAGAGAGAATCAATATCAAAACAACATCAGAAGAATACTACCCTTCATTATCCTCCCTTGTCCTCTATTCAACTTCCAAAGTGCATAAATCTTGCATGAAGAACATGTTGTTAATTACTTGTTCTTTTTTTTTTTTTCAAGTCAAAAGAACTTCCCTTTATCCCTAAGTATCCCTTGCCTATAGAAGAATAGCCTTGCCTAACAGGATAAAGATTTACCGGTCATCTAGACTACTGTCACCTATTCATTAGAGGTAAAAGATCTACCTAATCAATAATGAAAGATTTACCATCCAGCCAGTCAAAACAATTAGCACCTTCATGAAGTTTGTTCAATTGGTGGTTGGAAGGTAAACCCTAAAGATGCCTCGCTTCCCAACCTTTTGCCTGCAGGTTGGGCATTTGTTACGTAGTGATTTTAGTGATTTGTGGAGACACTCCTTACAGAAGATGTGGCCACACCTTGTTGATGTTGGTTCAATCAAAGGGCCCATGCAAACTGGGCAACTAAAGATAGGTTCCTCAGGAACAGGAATGGAGTGGGGCAATTCTTGAATTACAGAAACATGCTCTGCCTGCCAATGATAGTTTCACATATTACTCTAATTAAAACAGTGAAACGAAATAATCAAATAAAAGCTTATTGAAAGTTATGAAAAATACTATGACCAATCATAATGGCCTGAGAAGAGCAACTTCTACTAACAGGTCTCATAGCTTGAGGTAAGGAACCCAAGCTACAAAGCATAAAAGCAGAAACTTAAAGAGAACAATGAAGGAAACATAAGGAAGAAACATTGATGAAAATATGATTATGCTTCTCATATGCATGGTCTACAAAGCCTTATACATAATATACAGAAATTATAACTGGTTTATGTTGTTAACTTAACAAATTTTCACAAATAGGTTCAACCCAATTATAATCAAAACCTAAATAGAAAATCAAATGGAAGCTAGAGACAGATCCAATAAAACAATTTGAAAGAAAACCAAGCACCGCTGCAAAGGGAATATGTATCACGCACTACTTAAAAGGCATAAGAGATAACCAATAATGAGAAGTCAAAAGATTTAAGCAATGATATTCTATAACCCGATTAGAAAATTTCGAAGGAGAAAAAAAAGAAAAGAACAAGTGTAGTTTCAATCAACTACTGATATAATCTGAGCTTTCACTGCATCAAGATAGCTTAATAAAGAAAAGATACCATGTCATAATCACAAAAAAAAAAAAAGAAAGAAAAAGAAAAACACAGAAAGATCAAGTGAGGAACAGAACAATAAGGAAAAAAGTTTGCTGGAAAGACCTTCTTCTTGTTACTTGTTCCTGCTTTGCAAGGCTGGCAGTCATCTGGCTTTCTTCTTTTGCAGTTGGTGCACAAAGTGGCCACAGCTGTTAATTGCAGTGTATATACAAACATAAGTTACATCAACTAAACTACTATGAAACAGAACTAGATGGTGCATAAATTGTTTGCAGATGTTAAATGTCATTTACATTCAAGTTACTGCTGAATAACTAGCTACATAGAGGACCTAGACCTCTTTTGAATAAAAGACAAATATATAGGACGCTGGTTCATCAACAAACATGCTACAGGAATACAAAGCTTTTATAAAAATATAAAGATAATTGCTAAAGTACAAGGAAAATCATGTAAATCCAAATAAAAACAATAAAATGCTTCGAAACTTTCATGTTTGCCCATGATCAAGAACCACATAATACCAATATAATAATCCTAAAAAGATTGTTATGCATATGCAGATGATGATAGTATGGATTAGCAAAGAAGACATGTGCATACCATTCAACAGAATATTTCATTACATGGCATCAGTTTTGCAGTTACTCATGCTGTCCTCACATGACAATGGTCTCTCTTGTCCAATGTGTAGTGAGAACAAGGCAGAGAGATATTCATACTAGCACTCTGTCTAGAACCGATTTAAGAATGACAAAAATTTATCCCATTATCATAAATCAAATTAGACTAGCTATTGTACTTGATTGTTTATAAGAACAAAAATTAAATGAATTTAATTAGAAGAATTTCTCCATATCACCGCTAAAATAACTTAAAAGATAAAAGAACCAGATATTTAAGCTGTGTAATCAAGGCACTTGATTTTGGGCAGAATGGGAAAATTGGTAAACCATAAAAAGAAGTGGCATAAATTGGTTATTTCAAAAGAAATCATCTAAATAAAGCTTAAATAATTCTAACCCCAATTTTTTTTTTCCAAAATAAAATGAAAAGAAATAAAATAAAGTCCTGTTTCAATGAATAAACCAGGGTTGGATGTCTATGGGGATGAAATTCAACAAAGGACAAAAGGGTTAATCTTTAGTGTGTAATAACATGTAAGATTAAATTAAGCTGCTCGTTGTTTAGTTGTTTGTGAGGAGCAATGAAGATGCTGATCATCAAAATAGAGAGGCTTTACATGTAATATAAGTTATGAGATCTTAGATCAAAGCATACACATCAAACTCCTCTCATCCTGACCTCATGAGATCTACTAGCCCAAAAGTATAAGAAATCATCCAAATTTTCACACACATTTGAACTAATATCATGTCATTTGAGTCTGATTCAATTGTATTAATAACAATAGTAACCAGTTCCAGAGTAAAAGAAGAATAAATTCAATGTGAGTGCTATATCAATTGAAAAATATAATCTCATTGAAGCAGAAAATGAGCATAAGTAAAAATGAAAATATAAGTCTCAAAAACAAACCATTATTTTAAACATGAAGTGTCAAATTAAAAAGGCCATTTTATATTGATAACTCCATATATGATCTTAAACATATACAAGAATAATAAAGTAGACAAATACCTGCACATCCACTTAGAACTCCTGTAGCTTCACCAACCACTTCACGTTTACCACGAGAATGGTTTCTTTCAGAATTTTCCTTAGCCTTGACAACCAGAAAGAGCATGGAAGAGAATGAATCGAGAAGAATTTTGAAGTGATATAAGTTAGAAAGTTAAATTAACAATAACATACTTCAGCAAATGCCTGAGGCGAGATTATAGTAACTTCATCGTCAAGGACCTCAATAGCATCTGTGATTTGATGGGGAGGCCATCCGTACTCTTGAGCTTGAACTTCTTGAGAATTAGAATAAATAGATAATCCAAGGGATAAATCAAGAGGGCTGCGGACGGGATAATTAAGATCTAAGTTTAGATCCAGTCCTCTTCTTTGAGAATTTGTCATTACCTCTTCTAGACAGTTAATTCCCAATGAATTATGTTACAGTCAAAGAATTATAAAACCTGAATATCAGAAAAACAGCATATCATGTCTTGTTGAATTAAATAACACAAATATCTCAATTGAACATTCCACGAGCTAATACTGCAAGAAACCAACAAATTGCAGCTTAAAATACACACAGATATAGGGCGTCTAATTACGATAGCTTAAGGAAAGATGAAAAAAGAAAATGATTCTGCTCTTCATGCAATTTAACTAACATCAAAGGGAGTTTTTATCCTCAAGCAAACAGAATCAAAATGCAGTGAAAATAATATGGGATTTTTATTAAATACCCATTTTTAAAGATATGACCAATATGCATTTCATGCATCAATTCTTGCATTTTGATATATCAAAAGAAACCAAACCGGAAACAATCTCGCGATTCTCATTCATTCTAAAACTCCTATTTCCCTACACGCCAAGAGTCATTCGGCATTTACACCGCCGTATATTTCAATTACCCACAAGAAAGAGCAAAAAATTTAAAATTAACACGCAAATTTCTCAAAAACAAAGTACGTGCATACATATCGACAAAGATACATCAGAAATTTTTTTTTTTTTTATAAAAAGCCAAAGAGAGCGCACCTTAGGAGAGAATCGGGATGATATTCTGCGATAGGAATGGAAATGAGCTGATCGGCGACTGCGATTTATAGAAGAAAGAAGAAGAAAAGGGCAAATGAAAAAGACAAAAACAAGATTTTATTGTTAAGAACATAATTGACAAGCCGAGCCCTCTCTGGATTTCCATTTTAATTCAATAAAATTTGATTTTTCTTATTTATTTTTATTTTTTTCTTTTTATTTGGAAAGCAAATCGGTTTTAAAAATCCGACTCCTGTCCTTACTTTTTAGTATCCCAGAGATTTACAAATTAAATTTGTTCTTTTATTTTCTTTCTGGCTGACTCCGCCGCCAATTTTGATTGCTTTCTCTGTTCTGTGTCGCTTACTTTTGTTTTCTCAACTGGCTAAACGATGTCGTTTAATATTATTTTTCTAATACTTTCTCTATTTCTAAACATATGCTATTTAAAAAAAAATTATTTTAAAATATTTAATATATGTATATTAATTATTTTTATCTATTATACTCTTATTTAATAATTGAAAAAAAATTAACTTTTTTTTTTGAAATGTACAACAATAATAAATGATATTCACTAGATATTTAAGAGTAATATAGTATTTTATCTATGTTTTAAATATATTTTTTAATTATTATAAAATAATTTTAAATTACATCTATTTAAATACAGAATCAGTAAATTTAAAAATTTTTAGAAATCTAAAACTATTAAATAAATTTAAAAATTTAAATAGATATTTTGTTGTTTTTCCACTAAAAAAAGGTATTTTGTTGTTTTTTAAAAAAGCCTATTAGTATTTGGAAATAAAAAGTTTATTCTCATTATTTTTTTAAGGAAAACTCATGAGATAAATATGGAATGTTAATAATGAATATTGAAATAAGTATTTAAAAAAATAAATATAAGAAATTCATATTAATATAAAAAATATGTCAATAATAGTTCTAATTTTTTTAAATGAAAATTTTCATATATAATCGGAATTAATGAATAAAGAAAAAATATTTCATAAGATTGTAGGCTGAGTTATTTTTCATTATTATAAATTTAAACTTGGACTATAAGAATATAATGTTTAGTTAAACTTTCTATCTTTATCTTTCTCCTCCAAAAATTTAATTTTATTTATGTTAAAATTTCTTTAACTTTTTTATCAACTTTATGTAACTGCTTTTATAAATGTTAATTAGTTTATTTATAAATATTTATTTATTATAAAATTGAATATTCATTATAAATAAAATAAATATTCATTAATTTATTAATAAATATTTATTTTTCATAAAATTAAAAATTTATTACGAATAAAGTAAATATTCATTTGAGAATGATTTATTATGAATAAATTCAAAATTTATTAGTTTATTGATAAATATTTATTAATTATAAAACTTAATATTGATTACTAATAAAGTAAAAATTTATTAATTTATTAATAAATATTCATATTTTGTCCATCAAATTAAATACACAAAACAAGATAAACTAATAATTTTTTATTAATAAACTAATAAATTTTTAGTTTATTTACAGTAAATATTTATTTTATTTGTAAATTGTAAGGAACATTTATTTTATTTATAACGACATTTACTAACAATTAATAAACTTTAGTTTATTTATAATAAATATTTTTTAATAAACTAATAAATATTTATTTTAATTGTAATAAATATTTTTTAATAAATATTTATTTTATTATAAATAAATATTTACAATATTATTACTGTGTATTATACGTGTTAATTACGTCTTAATTAGATTCTGGTCTATAATCATAAAAGATTTTTGAAGCCCAGATCCATATATATAATTTGCTTGAGGGAAAATATCGGCCTTAACCTGTTGACCATATTTCGATTTTGAGTAACGGACAGTATGACCGATGAGAAACCTCGGTTTAATCGCTAGGTGGTTGCTTCTGCTGTCCGTCTCTCATTCCGCCCATGGGTTGTTGTCTCTATAGGATTAGCTTTCCGCTTCTACTCTCTCTGTGTTCCCTTTGAGAGTATACGAAAAATGCTTGCAATGAGGAGAGGAGAATTTTTTATGCTTCAATGTCTATTTTTCAATTTTATATTCCTTTTCTTACTCGTCTCCGCCAACTTCTTCCCGCCGTTCAACGTCACTTATGACCATCGCTCTTTGATCATCGACGGGCACCGTCGTATGCTCATTTCCGGAGGAATTCACTACCCTCGCGCTACTCCCGAGGCACGTACTTCAATTCCCGCTAATTTCGCTTCTCGATCGTTTCTTACTTACTAGCTCACATGTTCTACTCTTTTTGTTAATGTTTTATCTGATTGGCTGCCGATGATCATTACTGTTACTTACATTTACAAATTGGTACTTGACTTGCGTGTTACTCATATTACTAGGGAACATCAGAGAAATGATTGCTAGTTGTTGAAAAATTTTATGGTTTCGCTTAGAACTTTGACATGGATTCTTTTATGTAGGAGTTCACAAGAGAAGAAAGCATATTGAATTTGGATTCTGGAATAATATTGTTTTAATTTGGCTAAATTTTTAATTTCCGAT
>CATIWF010136229.1:0-10407 GCA_949630135.1 Balakata baccata
ACTGTAAAAAGAAAATAAATAAACATTAGAATTCCTATCCCTAACGAAAATGTTCTAGCTTAACGAAATTAGTAGTAAATCGCAGAAATTAACCAATAGATCGAGACACTCCACTAACTCTTTGCGTTTGGAGGGGTCAAAAGGGCTCTGAGGAGAGCATTTCTTTGAATCGAATTGGGGAAAGTGCTTTTTCTGGTTGAGGAAAAAGAAGCGGGCGGCAAGTGCAGAAGCTAGTGCACCGAAGATCGTTGCTGAAGAAAAAAGAAGGATATCGCGAGAACTCATACAGATTGGTGACTGAGAAAATGCAAGAAAATTCGAGGATACTCCTTTCTCTTTCGCGATTAGTGCTGTGTGATCTAAAGCCCGCGAAAATAAGTAAAAAATGAAATAGCGGGAAACTTAAAAACGAAGGAAGCAGAGATGGATTTCATCTCCAGGGAGCCAAACAATCCTAATAATTTAAAGGACTCAAGTCCCAGCGGGTCAAGTTTGGAATATTTGTAAGAACATGGAAAAGTTTCCATATCTAAAGAAAAAAAAGGTAGTTTTTTAATAATTTAAAAATAAATATAAAACTTTTGAAATTACCTATTTGTCGATATCATATCATAAGTAGCAGAAAATATAAAAAAAAAAAAAACATCATTGAGAACCATAAATGTCTCTTCTATTATTAGAACTCCTAAATTTATTCGACGCATTTCATTATACTTCTCTTTCAATTCATATATTTGTATCCATAGAGAATTAATAAGTTCTGGATGCGATGCTACCATTAATACGGAGAGACACTTTCTACTTTAATATATGCTTCAAATATACAATTCCTTATGTATAAATATTACACCAATAAGAAATTGTATATTTGGGCATATGTTGAAGTAACTGATTTTCTTCTCTACCATATTATCAGTATCTCACATTGCGGCTAGTTAGAAGATAGAATTAATTATATACATGGTCACTAAATTTTGTATTATTTTCATCTAAATTATAATTTTTTGTTTTGCAACACTAAAATCACTAAACTTTATAAATTATTGCAGAAAAATCATCGCAAACAATTTTGACGAATTATCAACTAAAAAACTCATTTTTTTATAGATTTATTGGATTATAATGACATCACAACTCTACTATTAAATACCTATGGCCATATTTCTTGACGAATTGTAGACAAATTATCGCTGATAATAGTATCACAACACCATCATTAATCATTTTTTACTACATTTTTTTTGTAACTCATTAAGAAATGTGGTTAGAGGTAATTAATAGTAGAATTGTGATATTATTATAACCCAATAAACTCATAAAAAATGAGTTTCTCGGCTAATAACTTGTGAAAATTGGTTAACGATGACTTTTTGCAATAATTTATAAATTTAATGATTTTAGTGTTATAAAATAAAAAATTGTGATTTAAATGCAAGTAATACAAAATTAAGTAATCATTGACGTAATTAACCCCATAAGAGAATTTCCTGCCCTTATGTCTTACAATAAGGTTGTCTAAGAAGATTTTCAATTTGTGATAAATCTCATTCACAATATGTGATGAATCTTCATTTATCACAGATTGAAAATCTTCGAGGGTAGACCATATGCTTATGCATGAGCATGCTGCCATGGAGGATATTAATTTTGCTGTATTTAATTTTGGATATAAGTTATTGTTTAACTTTGTAGTCTTTATATTGGATTTTCAAATTTCAAATGATTGTCTTTGTATTGTTTAAATTTTTAGTCTTTGTATTGGCTTTTCAGACTTTGTACTTGAAACTTTTTAGTCTTTAGAGTTTGACATGCACTAAATCTATTTTATTTTATTGGTTTTGATGCTTTATATTAGTTTTGATTCTTGAAAGTTTTATATATAAAGATTGTTTGATTTGCACTAGATCTATTTTTTTAAGCTTGAAGACAATTTGAATATGCTATATCTCATACTATACAGTAGTGTTCCCTACTGTTGATTTCCTTGAAAGGAAATAATTCAATACAAATATATAAAATTAAATGCCCTATAACATAAATATTGGAGTTCCAAAATTTGCATTAGAGCATGAATTTTACAAAATTGACATGAGAATAATTGCTCAAAGCATGTGTGCCTCATAAAATCTCTACCGCCTTACAACTGTCGTACTGATGACCTTCGGCAATGCTACTGTGGAGAATGATGTAATATATGAGGCAACTATTGTACGCAAAATGGAGAGAGCCCCCATCTAATAGGTTATTGCACTTAGTAGGTTAGCCCTCAACCAATTCTGCTACTTGTTTTTCTACTTTCTATACGCGTTTGAATATTGCACCATTGTGTATCCCTTACCAATAAAAAAGGTGACACAACTAGTCTGTGGTTGGCCTCATGACCATCGTGTTCCCACCCTTACTTTCTGTATGGCATTTACTACACCATTGTGTACACCTCATTAAATCTTCAAGAAGTGGAGTAAATAACGGCTTGCATGTGAGGTTTACAGCTCAAAAAGGCAAGACTAAAACATGATGAATTAAGCTTGCATGTGAAAGAAAGGATAAATAAAAGAAAGACTACCGAAAACCTGAGCTTCCAATTAGATTACTTGAAAGCACTTAATCAAAATCTTTCCCAAGAATAAATAATTAAAACATTCCTAAACACATTTGAATATTGCATCATGTCTTCATAGCCATGTCATGTGAAGAATGAATGTATTATACAAAGTTAAATGGTCCAGTATTCAGATGCGTGCGTTAGACGAATTTTTAAGCATGCATTTGAATACTGACCATCTTTCAGATATCTAACATGTTCATTCTTCAAAAGATAAAATCAAAACTTTCATAATTCTTCACAACAAAACATATAATAAATAATTTGTAAAGTAGCTAGCTCGCTGTATAACTACCTGAATAGAGCTAAAGCTAAGTGGCCTTTATATAGAGTGAATATGTTAATACAATTTCCCTGAATTATCTAGTAATTTGAATATGCCGATATAATTTACTTGAATTATCTAGTAATTTCCATCAAATTATCTAGTAATTTGTGCAAATTTTATGGCACTTTACTAGAAAAGGAATATATTCTAGGAGCATTGATTGATAATGCACAAAATTATGACACTTCTCTACAAAAGTTAAATGTCTTATACAAAAAAAAAAGCATCACGATTCAATCTCGCGAGTCGTAACACCAGTATTGGATAATAAACAATATTTAAAGTTGGTTGTGACCTACCATAGCGTCATGACTAATGGATACTAAAATTTTGGAACATAATGTATCTCTACTGTCTTTTAGCCTACCATCAATTCGAGTTATCCGACTGTATGGTGTTTATCATTACAACTTCAACCGATATTTTCACAGTCTTGGTTGAGTTACCCGACTGTCTAATAGCCTACCTTCAAGCAACTTTCCCAACCTTCGATGAAGCTTTGAGTTATTCCAAGGGACTTATCTTCTTGTTGTACTAGTTGATGAAAAGAGATTGATTAGCATTCATTCAAAAGGATCTTATGTTCTCTCCCTGGGAAGATTAGCAAACGTAACTTTTCATTTTATATATATTTATCATTATCAATGATTAATTTGATTTCATTAAACTTTAATTTTTTCTTTCTTTCTCAATAGTCATGAATTATATAACGAAACCTCCCTTTTACTTATTAACACAAATCTTTGAGATCCTATGTCACAACAAAAATAATAATGATGAAAACACAGTTACCAATTTCACTATCAGTTGCCGGTATTTCAACATGGCTACTAAGAATTATGTTGTCCTAAAAAATATTGATTTCAGTAGTGTGCTCTGGAATCTACCATTTATAAGACATTGTTTGCAGGAAGAAAATAGGCATTCACTTATTTATTTTGATTGCAAAACCATATTTTATACTAATGACAAAAATCTCAGTTTCTTCGGAAAAGCAGCGAAACAAGGCTGTTATATATTAGCTTTTGTCCTTAGTGTTGCTTTTATAATATTGAATACAATAGACAAAGTCTTGAAATGGTCGAGAGTTGCTTAGGACTTAAATAGTGAGAAGAAACTGATACACATAAGGCGGTTGTTATTACAACTGACTTATGAATCTCCAAATCCTTTTAAAGTATCTAATCCAAGAGTTTGCAAGATTCACTCTACTGATTGGGATTATTTGACGATTTGACTTGCATGGGAAGATGGTCAAAATTGGTGTACATGTTTTTCCTATGTAATTGAAATTGAAAAAGGAAATTTAAATTGGAGGTGGGGAAGGCCTGCATAAAATCAATGAAAATTTTGAATAAAGTATGCTTTTAACCTATATATGTGCTATCATACATATTTATAGTTATCATTGTCATTACCCTATGAATATAATATCCACATTGGGATGACCGTAATGGTTAATAACAATCAGGAACAACAGCTTGACTATAGATTAATTAAATAGAATCCTAAAAACTTCATTTTTTAACTCTAATTGAAGATAATTGAGTCATATTTGACCATATTATTTTCAATTTATTTGTTTCACAAATGCATGGAAAATCGCAACAATATTGGGAGGCTATATCCCAACTATAGGGATATTGAAGCCCTAACTACTTGAAATAACCCATACCACGAATTCCAACCAATGTAAGGCTCTACGCTGACTAAATAATCAGAGGCTGTATCGTGACCAATAGGAGGCTATATGTCGATTAAACTATGACAGTATCCTTAATCGCTAAGGAAATGAAATGATTGTCTATTTACTTCTTTATTTGACTTGACTCTTCAACTTCTTTAGAAGAATGTTCATCTTTTTTGCCACTAAATGAGTACGTGAGTCCTCAAAAAATGTAAGAAACCATCACCCTCACCTCATGTATTAGTTAACTACACATACTATTTAATTAGAGTTTAAACTCTTCTTTTATCAACAGTTGTCTATCAGAAACAAAAATGGAGAACAACAATGCAAACAAAAGGCTTAAGCTCATTCTAAAAGATGTAATAAGATTAGCATTTGCATCTTTGGCTTCATTCATAGACCTACTGAATTGCAAAGCAACTTACAAAGAATTCCTTAAAGTATCAACAGAAGAAGAAAATACATCATTGAGCACATCAACATCGACTCTTTCCCTTACACTAAATGGACTTTGACACCTAAAGCCAAAATTTTTTTTTTCAAAAATGTGTGAGATATGAAAATCCATAAGAATTATATAGAGAAGGAGTAACTGAATGCTTCAGTACCAATTGGAACAGGGGCATTGCATTTTTACAAAAAAAAAAAAAGCATTGGAAAGAAGCCATATTGCTACTACAAATGTTTATGACATAATCCTTATCTGCCAAGGTAGTAAATCTAAAGATCAGGGTGTTAAAATAGCATCAAAGTTGAGAATATCAATCCCTGAATGTCGAGAAGAAGTAAAAAATATAATTACACTAATGTCGTGGGTTAGGGAAAGTATATATTATAAGCCATGGCAGCTTTACTATACAGATTACATAATATTTATTGTATAATCAAAATCTTTATAATATATTAGTTTCATATATTTATGTACCCCGATCTTAATTTAGATGGTACGGACCAATTTATGATGTTGTCGACTAGTGTGAAGATACTGATTGATTGTCTATTTTCATATGAGACGTTCAAGTCATGGTATCGATTTGACTCTTCAACTTCTTTTGTTTACAAGATTCTTCAACTTCTTTACAGGAAATATAAAATTAAAGGTCAACTCAAATTCGTCATTCACAAAGTTCATTTATTGTATAAAGACTTCTTTGCTCGAAATAGTTTTCATTAAGTTTGAAGTTACAATTTAATAAATCCAACCCTCAATAATTCTTTTTGGGCTCTAATGAATATTACTAAGTCATATTTGATAATATTATTGTTAATTTATTAGTTTCATATGTTTTGGATATCTTCCGACTATTGGGAGGCTATATCCCGACTAGACAAAAGTGGTACTCCTACCTTAGTTAAATGGTACCGACCAATTTGTGCTTGTTGTTGACTGGTGTGAAGCTGCTGATCGACTATTTATTTTCATGTGAGACGATCAAGTTATGGTATCAATTTGACTCTTCAACTTCTTTTTTTTACAAGATTCTTCAACTTTTTTACAGGAAGCATAAATTTAAAGATCAACTCAAATTAGTAATTCACAAAGTTGCACATAGCAACTTTGTGAATTACTAATTTGAGTTGATCTTTAAATTTATGTTTCCTGTAAAAAAGTTGAAGAATCTTGTGAATTACTGCTGATTGACTATCTATTTTCATATGAGACGATCAAGTTATGGTATCAATTTGACTCTTTAACTTCTTTTGTTTACAAGATTCTTCAACTTTTTTTACAGGAAACATAAATTTAAAGATCAACTCAAATTAGTAATTCACAAAGTTGCACATAGCATATAACTATTCACTTACTATATAAGGACTTATTTGCCGAAATAGTTTTCATTAAGCTTGAAGTTGTAATTTAATAAATCCAACCCTCAACAATTCTTTTTTCTGCTCTAAATTGAAGATTACTAAGTCATACTTGACAATATTATTATCAATTTATTAGTTTCATATGTTTTAGATATCACCTGACCATTGGGAGGCTATATCCCAACTTGATGAAGACAGTACCCCTACCTTAGTTTAAATGGTATTGACCAAAATTGTGGTGTTGTTGATCGATGTGAAGCTACTAATTGGATGTCTATTTTCATGTAAGACAGTCAAAGTTATGGTCTTGATTTGACTTTTGAACTTCTTTAGTCTACACGATTCTTCATCTTTTTTACAAAAAATATAAAGAGCCGTCAATAAATAGGAAATTTATGTAGAGGAGAATATTATTGAAAGAAAAATTTATTCCATATTTCCAAATTTATTCAATATATCGCTATAACTTCTTCATATTTCCCTACAAATAATAATCAATATAGCTATCAAAATCAAAATTTATTCTATATTTTTAAATTCTCAAGAATCATGATGGAGTTAACCAATCGTTTGATGAAGATTATTGAAAAATAACAAATGCTTGAAAAACAAAGAATGTTGTAATATGCTTCGAGACATCTGATGATTGATGCATTGTATGCCCTAAGTGACTACCCTAAGGATGCCGTGATAAAAAAAAAATTGGAGAACAATATTGAATTGGGTGATTTACTGACTAGCCTTAGTGATTTGGTTCACAAAAAGAGTAGAAAGAAACCCCAAGATGCCGATGGGGATCCAGAAACAAGTAGGGGTCCACAAACCAGTGTGGATCTAGAAACCGGTGGGGATTCAAAAACACAAAAACATGTAGGGATCTAGTAGCTAAAACACAAGACTAGAAAACCAGTGAATGTATGCATTCTCTATCATGTGTTAGAATGATTAATATAATAATTTAAATAAATGAAAATCAATTGCATTTCCTCCCTTTTTTCTTTCCATTTTTTTAATCCAAAAATTTAAATTTAATGTAATACTGATTGATCCGATTTAAATATATCTGATGTAATTAAAGAAAATCAATGCCAATTTAACATTCTAATTTAAACTTTGCAAGAATTATTAACTGACTGCATTGTTGTTCTTCCCTACTATTATTTAGATGTTTCTGGATTGCACAATAAAGGTACCCCTACTGCATTAATGCGGTCCTTGATCGTTATGTAGTTTGATTTCAACCATTGTTACAAGTAAAATTGTCTAACTTATTGTCTCGATTTGAAAGCCTCTTCAATTTATTTACTAGATACTTGTACCAAATAATTACATTTTGGGAATTTAAATGGTCATTCCTCCTTATTGGATATTTGTACCAATTAATGACATTAATATGCCTATAAATGTGCCGTTAATTATGTCTATAAATATGTAATAAAAAATATTCTAAATTAGAATTCACAAATTTTCAAATTATCTAATAGGATCACAATCGTATCATGAAGAAAGAGGGGCATGAAGAAGAAAAAATGAACAAAACATAATCATTGGATAGAGAGCTTCAAGTTGCTATGATAGATCTGAGTGAAGTGTCTCAGTTCATTCTGAATAATTTTCCTGAGGATAAGGTGGTGGAGAAATTGGAGACTCGTGTGTTTTTGTGCTTTTTACTAACTAGTCTTGTTGACCCAATTGACAAAAAGTGTAGAAAGAAATCCAATAACCGAAATACAATGAATGAATAAATTTAAGAATTCTACCATGGGTGGAATGCTTAATGTAATAATTTAAATTAATAAAATGTATTCTTTTGACTAAAATTATTATCTCCCTATTGTACACTAAGAGCCTGACTGTAGTAAGATTTTACCCTACTGTTGTGTACATCTTCCTTCATTTAGCTGAAACTCTTCGTCTTCTACAAAAGTAGTAAACACTTTAATCATGAAACCTATTTAATTCATTTTTTATTGGAAAGTTCAAACGTCATTTATGATTAAGGAAGGTTACTGAGTACTTATAAAGAGAAAATGCAAACAATAGAATCATAACTGATCTGTTTGATCCAACTTAGAATTCATTTCTGCTCCTTGGTCTATCTTTCCACCGCCATGGATTATATAATCACAAATCTTTTTCCTATTTGTTTATTGATAGAAATCTTTGAATACCTCCGCCATACAAAAAATGATAAAAATGCAATAACATATTTTACTCTCTGCTGCAAGTGCTTCAATTTGGTTGCCAAACACTATGCTTTTCTTAAAAAGGTTGATTTCAGAATAGCACTTTGGAATCTACCATGGCTTCTGTCACCTTCAACCCTTAGGTTTATACAACTTTATTTGTGGACAAATAATAAATATTCTCTTCTTTATTTTGTGTGCCTGAAATTCTTTTATAATCCAGAAAAAAATTTCAGCTTCATTGAAAAAGCAGTGAAACAAGAAAGTGAATTATCAACCTATTTTTTATGCATTTCTTTAATTACAATGAATAGCACTAACAAAGGATTGAAGTGGCTAAAAGTTGCATGGGATGGAAATGGTGGGCAGACAATGATAAATTTAAGGCAGATGCTAATAAGACTGGAATTTAAATCTCTAAATCCTTTTGAAGTTTTTAATCTAACAATTTGCAAATTTCTGTCTCATAATTGGGAGTTTAGGCCTTTTAGCATAGGTTGGTGTCCATGAGAAAAATGAGAAAATAAATAAAAATTATGCTTATATTTTTCATGTGTAATTGAAATGGAAAAATGAATTCTTCATGATAATTGGAGTCGGTACTTGCAAATGCAGAAAATCACTATAAAAGATTTATTTTAGCATTATATTTTCCGACCAAGCAAGTTTGATTGTAATTTTAGTACTACATTTTCTGACTATATAACATAACATATGGTTGAGTCTCATTGTTAAGTAAAGTGTTTGAGTTATCTGATCATATAATTGTAGATTAAAGTAGAGATGAATATATTAAAATTTATAAATATAATAAAATTATTTATAAGTAATAAACGTGATGAATTTATCTAGAATATTTCAACATTATATATACTGTAAAGATAATGGATCGATAGCCATATCGTTCTTGATTAGAATATATATCGTTCCCGACTATACAGATAAACAAACGATATCTTGTTTGTTGGGGATTTTTTGTACTTGGAACTGCAATTCATCCAACAAAAACATTGTATGTTATTCCTAATTAAACATAATCAATGCCAATTTCAAATTCCAAACTCAGACGATATAGTAATTATTCGTAGTATATATGTTGGAACAACTTGTTTTTTTATTCTACTGAATGTATGTTTCTTCTCCACTTCTCGAAGCTCGTCTACTTGCAGATGTTGTGGATGAATCTATGTAATCGGTTGAAAATTTTTGATTTTTTGAAGATGATTATGAATCAAATAGGGACTCTTTTTCTTGGATAAGCGAGGGAGGAAGAGAAGAGAAAAAGAATGGTTAATATTTTTCATTTAAAATTTTTTTTTCATGTAATAGTATTATTGGTACGAGGATTATTGGTATTATGAAAATATCATTAAAAGAGAGGGTTATCTTTCTAAAAAAACAAGCTTTTCGGATTATTTTTACAATTTTAAAACTTTTAAGGTTATTTTAAACAAGACCCCGTCAAGTTTTAATATATAATCAAATATCTCTATGGAACTGCGGCATGTAAGTTTCTTATATTTTTAATATTTCTTAATTATTGGTCTAGATTTTTATTTTTTTGCGGCATCATAATCATGGTTAATAATGAATGAATTTTGGACGAACTAACTAAATTGAAAACAAAATTTACCATATATGTCCGATTATTTTTAGATAAGAAATCTAATTAAATAATTGAGTTTTTTTTATTAATTGCGTCTAAATTAAATATATATAAAACTAATTATTAAAAAAATCTCTAAACTATTGGCATTTTAACAATTATGTCATGTTCTTCGCCTAA
>CATIWF010136290.1:0-23817 GCA_949630135.1 Balakata baccata
CATCCTAATGGCTACTAAATACCTAACAAAAACTTTAGCCAAGCATGGCTTTAACCATTGTCAAATTAATTCCAAGGTTAAAACTAAACAAGCTACAACAAATAAAATGAGGAGAAAATAGAAATTCAAACTCCCTTGAAATTGATTAACTTGAACCCTTCTTGGATGGTTGGTCTCCACTCCTCAAAAGCTCCAAGCTTTGCAACTTCAATGGTGAAGAACTCCCAAACGTAACCCACACTGATGAAGCAAGATGAGATGGCTTCCAAGGTCTCTTCCACCACTCAAATCTCCAAGGAAACAATGCCAAGAGTGTAGAGATTTTCGAACTCTAAAAAATCAGCCCCCAAGAACCCATTTTATAACCTAAAAAATCTAAGTTGAGTTCTACTCTAATTGGAACTCTTTCCCACTCTCAAAGGTAACAAATAACTACAACTTTTATCCTTAACCAATTAAAATTAGAGTCTTTAAAATGGGCCCAAATTGCTGCATTGTAGAGTTCAAATCGCATAAAACCACAATTTTCCAGAAATCCACACGGTCGTGTAGATCCACACACCCGTGTGGATTTGTCTTCCTTTCTTCATGCCTGCATCCACACTCCCGTGTCAGAATGCCTTCCGTGTGGATCCACACTCCCATGCTTTAAATCCACACGCCCGTGTGGATCCACACTCCCTTGTAGATCCACACTCCCGTGTCAGAATGCTGAGAGTGTTAATCCACACTCCAGTGTGGATTTGTTTTCCATCCAAAATGCTCTCTTTTCTCCTTCATTTTTCCTACACCAAAAGATAACACTAAATTACATCTTTTCCAAATAATAAACACAAATCAAAGGCATAAAAACACAAAATCTAATCTAGAAAACACTATAAAATATGAATTGATCAATTGCTTAATCAAGCCATACTTGAAATATTTTCTTGTTTCTCCCTTCATGTGGATACCATCAAAGGTGATTCAAGTGGATTATTGTGGTTTGTAACAACCTAGTAAGAAGGTACAGAAGAAAATAAGACTCTGAATTCAAAGGTAGTGATCTTCAAACTATTAGATAGATAATTAATTTTGGCTACATAGGTTGATTCTATCTCTTGTGGTTTAAAAAATTTTATTTTTTGCTGCGTCCTTTATATGTGATATATGATCAATCTCCAACCAAAAGAAACAATATGGAACAAACCGAATGATAAAGAGGATGATTCATTATTTTCTTTCACCTCTGAATATTCAGAATAATTATTTGACTCTGCTGTAGGCTCTACCTCCACTTCAGAGTCAAAAGAAGATGAGGACGAAGATGAACCCAAGGACAGTTCATCTATGTCCCTATGCTCTTCTCTATAGAATTTCCTTTTTATCATCTCTCTATCAACCTACTTCAACTATGAAATAAACATTAATATTAATCAATTGACAACAAAGATAGAATATAAGGAAAAAAAATGGCCATACGTAATGTATTGTTTTCCATTAGCAATATGTTTCAGAAGATTAAAAATATTAGCATAAGAAACCATTCAAAGAAAGAGATAAAAAGCAATGAACTTCAAGAAAAGAAAAATTTAGCTGAGAATAGGTGAGTTCTTTCCCAATTTTTA
This sequence comes from Balakata baccata, assembly GCA_949630135.1. Lineage (NCBI taxonomy): Eukaryota > Viridiplantae > Streptophyta > Magnoliopsida > Malpighiales > Euphorbiaceae > Balakata > Balakata baccata. Next base: position 1,608 of record CATIWF010136290.1, read on the forward strand.
GTAAAATTACATAGCGAAAATAGAAACAAAAATTAGAGGAAAAAGAAAAAGTAGATAATAATACGAAAGTGAAGAAGGATTACCTAGATTTCAAAAGGAATGCATATGAAGGCTTGAGGCTATCTCCAATCATTTGTGTTGTTTTTACAGAAAAATGGTGTAAATACAACTGTAATCTAGAACACCATTTTTTTGCACTAAAAAAAATATTTTATTATATTCCTCTCACTCATAACACAAAAAAAAAAGTACAAATAGTGAAATGACATTTTAACAGCGCAACTTCATTTTTGATGTTTTAGTGTAACAAACACTAAAAATGGCATAGAGAATGGCATTGGTTGGAGAATGAAGAAAACATCATTTTTGTCTTTATATCTAACTTTTATGTCATTTTGGCATGCATTGGAGGTGACCTAAGGGAGAGTTTAGGGTTTGCAGGTTGCAAGTTGTAATTTGATAGAGGGCCTGTTGGTTATTGTAGTTGAAAAAATGCACTTCAGATAAAAAAATTTATTTTTAATTTTTTTTAATTCTGAAAACTTAAAAAATTAGATATTAAATAAAAAAATTCAAATTTTTCGGGATGCTCAACAACAATTTCAAATATCCTGAGTAGGGATGTGCATTCAATTAACCGAACCAAACCAAATTTTATAAGTAATCAAAATTTTTAGAACTTTCAAAATGTTAACTGAACATATTAAAATTTATAACCGAAATTTATCAGTTCAGTTACTATAAATTTTTCAGTTATTGTATAATTTTTAAAATATTTTCAATTTTTAAGTTTTTATATTGTACAAAAAAATCAATGAGACAATAAAAATAATCATAATAGAGGTAAAAGTTTCAAAATATATAGTAATATAACTACTCAAATAAAGTCAAATTTATAATTAAGGTTACAAAAAATATAATGAATAATTATATGCTACGTACTAGTTCAAAAAGATTAATCTATAAATATTATTTATAGAAAGTAAAAATATTATATATATATATATAGGTTATTTCGGTTAAATGCTTGTATTTTTTTTAACTAACCTAACCGATAACCGTAATATTTTAAATATAATACCTTAATTGAAAATTGAAAAAATCTATTACCAAATTAACCAATTTTCATTGGTTTAATTATTCAATTAAAACCAAATACTGCTTAGCCCTAATCCCGAGAGATAAAAGGATAAGTTTGGATTCGGGAGTCAGAGATTGTTATACCATAGACCCCTGTCTATATAGCAATATGGATCAGGGGCCCATACACATGCGACACAAGAGCTGAAAAATACGCCTTCCCTTTTTTTTTTTTAAATTAATGAATTAACGTTGTTTATAAGTATATTTATTAGTTTATTGATACAAATTTATTGTGTTTTAAACTCTAGGTTTATTAGCAATCAAGTAAATATTCATTAGTTTATTGAGACAATTTCATTTGTTATAAATTATAGGTTGATTATAAATAAAGTAAAAGTTCATTAGTTTATTAATACATGATTATTTTATTTTAAACTCTAAGTTTATTAGCAATGAAGTAATTGTACATCAGTTTATTGAGATATGTTCATTTGTTATAAACTGTAAGGTTCATTAGGAATAAAGTGAATGTTCATTAGTTTATTATAGGTTCATTATTAGTAAACTATAAGTTCATCTGTCATAAACTATAGGTTCATTAGTAATAAAGTAAAAGTTTATTATTTGTATTTAATTTAGTGGATATTATATTATTTTTTGTGTTTTGATTTGTATGTATGAATCCATCGAATTCTCTTAGAATAAACTCAAAACGCAACAAATCGAAACAAATTACATCGGAAAATAACAAATTGAAATAAAATCGCACCAGAAAAACATATAAAAAAAATATAAATATAAAATACTGGAGAAGAGAATAGAGCAACAATACAAAATCATATTAAAAAACATAAAATATGGTAGCAATGTGGTTGCTAAAGGGTTTAGTGACCACATTCTGTTGTAGCTATTTTTTTTTTGTAGTGAAAGAGAATAATGGAGAAAAAATAGATAAAGATGAACAAAGATAAATTCAAAAAAAGAAAAAAATCATGCCAAAAAAGAAAGAGTAAGTAGAAAAGCAAAGAAGAAAAGTTAATTGTTGTTAACTTTCAAAAAATGTATGGTATAACTTTCATAAATGCAAAAAAGACCCGTAATTCATATTGTAAAGTGGATTGAGATCCATAATATAACTTGCTGGTGTTAGACAAACTTGATTGAATCCTATTAAGGGGAGTTATGAATCTTACAACATCATAGATCGGTTCTCGATTAAACTGGCCTGTTCAGTCCAAGTTTAATAACACTCATAAAAAATATCTTAAAATATTTCTAACGGCATGTTTAGTATATAAAAAATAATAAAAATCTATAGGAAATAAAATTTTATTATTAGATTAGTATTTTGAAATTTAAATATTTTTTTGTATATTTATTTAATATGAATTAGAATTCTATTTTTACATTTGGTCCAATTTTACAGTACATTTTTAAGAATATAAAATGTTTTATTTAAAAAAGCACGAAAAAGTTCCAAATACTAATAATGAGATATTGGAAATCTTTATACAAAAATCGAAATCATATTCTCAAATGTTTTAGCTACTAAACTCAAAATTGGTATGTGAATCATATTTCCATTCGAAGATGAAATATATTAAACATGTTCTAAATATAGAAAATATAATAAACTTTTTATATTTTTATTTTATTTTATGTGAATTAATATTTATGAGAAGAAAAATTAAATAACTGTTAATTATAAATAAATAAATAAATATTTTTAAAGAAATATACTTATAAAAAAGAACATGCATAGAAATTAAAAATATCTTAATTATAATTAGAATAAAACAATAAAATCCAATATCTACTTTAAATTTTAAAAATAGCTAAAATATTTTTCATAAAAATATTATTAAAAATAAAGAATGTAACCAAATTATAAAAATGTATTTAGAAATGCTATCAAAATCACATTATCCTTGGAAACTTTATCTAAAAAGGTTGAAGAAATAGGAAGTGTATCCGAATTTATTTTCCCTTTTTTGGTCAAATATTAGATGTACAAAGATTGAATCCTTTTTACTCATTGATCTGAACTCTGAACACTCCAGCAGTAGCACGGATGGCGCATTCAAATTGAATTCGATGCGCTAATATAACCTTCTCCGGTCAAAATTCAGCAATTCGATGCATTATTATGGGAAATCATTTCATTATTTATACTGTTTAAACAAGCAAGCAAAATCAATTTCTGAATTCTGATACTTACTCACCTAATCATTTCCTTTCTTATGGCGGATCCTAATTACCAGAATGCCCCCGAAACCCTGATCGATGGCAACGTCCTCGCTGCCAAATCCCTCGCCCGCTACGGAGTCACACACATGTTTGGTGTGGTGGGCATCCCCGTCACTTCCCTCGCTAACCGTGCCGTTTCTCTCGGAATCCGTTTCTTGGCCTTTCATAACGAGCAGTCCGCCGGCTATGCTGCCTCCGCCTATGGTTACCTCACCGGCAAACCGGGATTGCTTCTTACGGTTTCGGGTCCGGGTTGTGTACATGGGCTTGCTGGTTTGTCTAACGCCATGGCCAATACTTGGCCTGTGGTCTTGATTTCGGGCTCTTGTGATCAGAAGGATTTTGGTCGAGGAGACTTTCAAGAGCTTGATCAGATTGAAGCAGTGAAACCATTCTCCAAGTTTGCCGTAAAAGCTAAAGATATCAGGGAAATACCTAATTGTGTTATTCAAGTTCTTGATCGGGCTGTGTCTGGCCGACCCGGCGGGTGCTATTTGGATCTGCCAACTGATGTTTTGCATCAAACTTTAGCGGAATCTGAGGCAGACAGTTTGTTAACTGCCGCTATCAATTCTTCAGATTTGAAATCCCCTACTAATGGGACTGAGTTTCGAAGCTCAGATATTGAAGTAGCTGTAGAGTTGCTAAGAAGATCGGAGAGGCCTTTAGTTGTGTTTGGAAAAGGGGCAGCTTATGCGAAAGCAGAGAATGAACTGAAGAAGCTGGTGGAAAATACTGGAATCCCATTTTTGCCTACCCCAATGGGAAAAGGTTTGTTGCCTGATACCCATGATCTTTCAGCCAGTGCAGCTAGGTCGCTTGCTATTGGTAAATGTGATGTTGCACTTGTGGTTGGCGCTAGACTTAATTGGTTGTTGCATTTTGGGGAGCACCCAAAATGGTCTAAGGATGTGAAGTTCATACTGGTGGATGTTTCTAAGGATGAGATTGAGCTTCGGAAACCGCATCTGGGTTTAGTTGGAGATGCCAAAAAGGTGTTGGAATTGATCAATAAGGAGATTAAGGAAGTTCCTTTCTGTTTGGGGAAGAGTCATCCTTGGGTTGAGGCAATTTCGAAGAAAGCAAAAGAGAATGTGTTAAGAATGGAGGCTCAATTGGCCAAGGATGTTGTGCCATTTAATTTCTTAACGCCCATGAGGATTATTAGAGATGCTATTTTGGGAGTGGGAAGCCCTGCTCCTATATTAGTTTCAGAGGGGGCTAATACAATGGATGTGGGGAGAGCTGTGTTAGTTCAGACAGAGCCTAGGACTAGGTTGGATGCTGGGACGTGGGGGACAATGGGGGTTGGGTTGGGATATTGCATTGCTGCTGCGGTTGCTGAACCTGAGAGGCTTGTAGTTGCAGTTGAAGGAGACTCTGGATTTGGGTTTAGTGCTATGGAAGTTGAGGTATGGTTCCTTATTAAGCACTTCATAATTTAAATATGACATTTCTTGGTGGCATTAATATTGACATTTCTTGATATTGCTTCATTGCTTTTGGTATTTCTTTCTAGAAATTTATACTATTGTGATGGTTGCTTGAGGAAGTTATAGTTGATTGATGAAGTTTGTGTATTATTATATTTGTTTCATTGTTTATTTATTTATTTTGGGTTTAATATATATACTTGAGGAGTTCGATATGAAATATCTTATTGCTTGTAGCTGAAAATAATCCCATACTGTTAGTAATATTAAGACTTCCTTTCATTAAGCTAAGAATCTTAGTTCTTGTTGATTAGAAAGGCTTTTTTTATTGGCTCGTAATCAGTTTGTGAAACTAGGCTCCAAGATAGATATAGTTATGGGATTATTATTCAACAATTTACACATAATTGGATGTTTTTTTTTCTTTTTATTAGTCTATAATAAACATTACCTGAAAGTCTATGACAGTTAAGACCTTTTTGTAACTTCTAATTATATCTTTTCAATCTAATAAGAGGTGCCATGACTGAATTTGAATCATATAACTGGATCCTTTTTACCCTCGACTTAATCTTTCAATTGTAGGAGTAATCACTTTGTAATCTAACAATGGCATCCATTAAGTGTTTTTGGTGAATTTAAATTGGAGATAAAAGGAATATGATAAAGTAACTAACTTTGACGAATCTATGTCAAACCCATAGCGGACATTTGGTTTTCGATAATATAGGCTTAGGAATTGAAATGGGAATTTGTGTTTGGTTGGATAAAAAATCCTTTAAGATGGGAATCCCATTATCCTAGAAATGAGGAATAGCTATTCCTTTGTACCCGCTGATGTGCCCAAAAGGCAATCACCTTAGGCACTTAGTGTACACATCCATAAAGACATTCTTTTATTATGTTAGTATTCATTTGTATATGAATTGATATAGATTTTAAACTGATTAATGAAAATCCATGATATGAAACATAGCATGAAGGAAATCATGCTAGGATCATGATAATAAGATTCCTATCATGTGTAATTATGTTAGTATCTAAATTATAGTATACACATCCATAAAGACATTCTTTCATTATGTTAGTATTCATTTGCATATGAATTGATATAGATTTTAAACTGATTAATAAAAGTCCATGATATGAAACATAGTATGAAGGAAATCATGATAGGATCATGATAATGAGATTCCTATCATTTGTAATTATGTTAGTATCTAAATTATCCCTAGTCATAGGATCAACAAGATGAGACATTATTGATCCGGATAGATTAGCACATGTTATACTGCTTGATTGGATCAAGCAGTATATCTCATAAGCTGTGAACATGAGATGTTCAACGTTAACATGTGGATGCTTGCTAAGAGTAGTCAAGTACATTGGATGACCTGCTATGAGACGATCATATGGATTATCTATTCAAATGTCAATGGTAGTCTCACCATAGCAATGGGGTAAGTATCCTTAGACTTGAGGTACTCAAGGATATCTTGGATACTGATTTTGTGCTTTGACTCCACTCCTTATTGCCTTATAGAGGTCGCTCATAGGTTGGTGATTGGGTACAGCTTGAGGTATTCGAAGGTAATTGGGTAGCCAACAAAGGATTCACCACTCCTGATAGAGGGAGAGTATACCCACGGCCTCTTGTCGGGATCATTACTCGAGAATCTTTGGCCATAGTGGAAATGTCATGAAGATGGTCTTCAGTAACATGTCTAATAGAGTAATGAGTCCCAAGGACAAGATCTAACATCACTTGGTCTAAATGTGATGTAGTCAGTCTAGCGGGAGCTGACACATAATACATGCTCTGAACTGAATGAGGTATAAGATGGTGAAAGGACGAATTGCACATATTGTTGTCTATGGAAATGTTTGTAGTCAAACCACTGACTTTTCGGTCAATTGGGCGTCATGATGTGTTGCTAGATACCGCTCATGATTTGCTTAAATTATTTGATAATTTAAGTGGCCAATATAATCAGGAACCTAATGGGTCACACGCATTGGAAATGTAAAGAATGATTAAAATGACTTTGAATGAGATCCAAAATATGAGAGAATTATTTCGAGTCGGTTTGCAATAAGATTGTTGGAAAAAATCACTTGGGGGGGCTACTATTTATAACTTTTCATTTTCTTCTCTTTTCTATTTTGATTTAGTTTTCTGATTTTCTTTTGTATCTAAAAGACAGAAAATAAAAAAGAAAAAATTTTTGGGAGGAGAAAAATTTTTGGAGACAAGAGGAAAAATTAAAGAGTTTAATTTTTCCTCTCAAATGAACATACACCATTGCTAGCACTTTGAGATATATTCAAGTCATTTTTCTAGTGGTTTCATCCTCTCATCTTTGCATGGATATTGTTAGAGACAATCCAAGATTGGATTGTTGTGGTTTGCTATAACCCAACAAGGTGAGAAGTTGAAGAAAAATCAAAAAAAATTTAAAGGTATAATTTCTGAATTTTCCTTGGTTTAATTATTTTTAATTGGCACATGTATAATCTTTTAATTCATGTTTTGAAAATTTTTATTTTCCGCCACGTAATATATATGTGATACATGCTCAAAACCCTTCACCCGCTTGTTAATTAGTTTTGATTCTGGACTGGAATTAATTTTAGACTCTCTTTGCTCCCCATAATGTTAGATTCCTTCATGTTCTTATATATATCTATATAATTCATCATTACTTATTTATAATAATTGTAATACATATTTGTATTTTTGGTTGTCTTTCAACTTTTACAAGTGAGTGTTATGTTTTTTGGTTTGTCTTGAACCTTTCCAAGTTAGTATTGCATTTCGATGAATTATTTTGCATTTGCATACTTTGTTTCATCCGTTCATGGTGGGTCAGAACAACACATGAAGACGTTCTGACTTGCATAGAAATAATGTCCTAAAAATCCATTGTCTATTTATACCCATGTGACTTTGACTGTAATAGATACTTGAGCTCTTAGATATATTAGTGATTTCTGCTTGATTCATTTATAGCAGTGGTTGAACTTAGATTAGATATATCATGACATATTGCTCAAAGGATGATGAGTACTTCTCTCTATTTATGCTTTGAATCACTCTTGACTTGAATTTTAGCAGAATCCCAAAAAAAAAGGGGTAAATCCATGATAAGTTTAAAGCAAACAATTAACTTGTGTCAACCTTCGCCCTCATATTTTTCTGCCCTCTTGAGAAATTTTACTAGAGCATCAGTTGAGAAGTGCATTAGTCTACCAAACTTGGGGGTCTGTTGTGGGCCATCTTCTCCCTCATATTTTTCTGCCCTCTTGAGAAATTTTACCGGAGCATCAGTTGAGAAGTGCATTAGTCTACCAAACTTGGGGTCTGTTGTGGGCCATAGCAATGTTATTTCTTTTACTTCTATATAAACTGTCTCTTCAATATTCTTCGGTCTAGTTTTTCAATTTTTAATTTATATTTTAAGTGGTTCTTTTGATAATTAACTTTAGCATTTAGATTTCGTAGTTTAACTTGCCTATGGGATTTGTTCCAAGTGTTTTGAAATCTTATGCAGACATTGGTTCGATACAATTTGCCAGTAGTTGTGATAGTTTTTAATAATGGAGGTGTTTATGGCGGTGATCGGAGGAGCCCGGAAGAAGTAACAGGACCTTTCAAAGAGGATCCAGCACCCACCTCTTTTGTCCCTGGTGCTGCATATCACATTCTAATTGAAGCTTTTGGAGGCAAAGGTTATCAAGTTGGGACACCTGAGGAACTCAAGTCAGCCCTTTCTGAGTCCTTTTCTGTGCGAAAGCCAACAGTAATAAACGTCACCATTGATCCTTATGCCGGTGCAGAGAGTGGGAGGTTGCAGCACAAGAACTAAGGTAGAGTATACCTGTGTCTTTATTTTTAGGAAATAGCAACATTTGATGACCTAACAGTGTGCTATATATATATATATATATATATATATAGTGCTAGTTATTTTAAAAATATCATTTTTTTCTTTCTTTTTGTCCACTCTTTTCTACATTTTTTTTTTCTGTTAAACATTCTTCATAGTCCACTGAGATCACTTAAAAAAATGTTGAATAGATAAACAATAATGGAGACTTTCTCAAGATAGTTTCTTTCCCCATGAAAGATATGTAAAAAAAAATTGAGCATTAAATGAACCAAATGAGATATTTCGCAAACATACCATTAACTCAACAATAAAAACCACAAGAAAAATAGAATAAGTAAAGGTCAACCCTCACAAAAAGAACTTTCAAAATTTTGAATTACAAGTTTCAAAAAAAAAATTTTACACAAAAGTTCCACAGAAATACTTCTGCTATACTTTGGAGATACTTTTGGTTAGAAATTCTCTTAACCAATCATATCTAACCATAGTTTATCACTTTCCTCACTTCCCTATATATCTCTCAACTCACCCTTTAGCCCCTGCACATCATCCCTTCCAATTAGTCAAAAATTGCACAATCCATGTCCTAGATAATTTTGGCTTCCATTTCTTCTTTTTCATCTCTTACCTCCTCCTTCGCTTAGTTCACCATGAACCCCATTCTCACTCCTCTCGTAGCAGCTTTCACCTGTTCTGTGTCTCCAAGCAAATCATATTTGTAGCATTCTAATATTATTCAATGATATTTATTGTTGAGAATTGGGAGAAGCCAATCATATTTATAGCATTCTAACATTATTTAATGTATCTGGTGCAAGTAGAGGCATATGTAGTTCAAGTTCTGGTTGCACACCACAAGAACTGCTAATACAAGGGATGTTTATGGGGATGGACGATGCCTGTCAACTGTGAGGTGAATTTAATAAAGTGCTATTCTGCTCCACAATTAGTTCTTTTTTTTATTTTTTATTTTTCTGTTGAAATACATAACTGAAGCTGAAACTCATGTACTAGTGTTTTCGTTGTCCACATAAAGGAGCTCTTTGTAATGTAAGAACAAACTTTTACACTTCTTAATGAAAGGCCTAAATATGATTATTGTAATGTAAGAAAATATGATTATTTTATATGCTATTCATGTGTTTCTAATTTGTATACAACAATTCTTTTGATGAAAAGTTCAGCAGTTGTGTTATAGTGGACTGAATTGCTACTTAACCATTCAAAGGCCTAAATGTTAATACTTGTCTTGAGCAGGTATCTCTGAGGAATTGTCTCCACATTATACTCGGCCCCACAAATACATTGATTTGTTTTCAAGTTTTTCTTGTAATGCTCTAGATTCTAGATATTTTGTAAGTTGTGTTGATACTAATACTGACGTTAGTCCTAGCCTTTTGATGGTGGCCGTGGCCATATTTAAGCCACTTTCATGCTCGGTACCTGTGCATACATCATCTTTGGATCCCTAATCACTGTGTCCTTGATAATTGAATGAAGTGTTATATATGTTATCGATTTCCATTTGCATTCCAGTTCAAAATTTTCTACTGTCCTAAACAATTCTATTCTTCTTGAAAAGGTAAATTCTTTTTTGTTGTGCTTTTGGATTTCTTATTGTTGCTTTTGCTGAAGGCAAATAGCCTGACCGTTTTTATAACAGTTCATTCAGTGTTCTCGAGTTGCTAGCAGAATTCATAAAAATTCTCCAAGTTATTGCATCATATTACTATATATTTCATTGAAGGCATAAGACATACCCAACATCTTGTAATTGTTCGGTTTTGTCATTTTTACCCTTTGATTGGTTTTTAGTCTAAATTGTTTTTTATATTTTGTTTTTGGTGTACTTTACTCCCTAAAAGTTCAAAAACATGATACATCTAGCCACCATATGATAATGTGGCATACTAGAAAAATATATTGACATGTCAAATACATGCACCGCTCATAGGGTATATTATAGCGAAATTTGAATTCTAAAGGAGCAAAGTAGAACAAAAACGAAATATAAGAGGGAGTTTATTGGTCCAAAAACTAATCAAGAGAATAAAATCACAAAAATTGATTATTACAAGTGGCTGAATATGTCTTTTGCCTTCAAAAAACATAGGCTAAATAAATGCGTCAGTTGCAATAGAGTATAACTTCTTCTCTAGCTGAGTGATTGCAATAGAGGATGTTTTGTCATTTAACTTATTGAACCGGAAGCTCGATATGTGCTAAAAGTTGTCATGTATTATTGTTGGGTGGCATATACACAATACAATAGTATGTCATACATGATAAATTTGGCTCTCTGACACGAGCAACTGCCTTGAGCGCTTATGAGGAGCGACCTAGGATGAGATATTTGTACTTCTTAGTGCTGGAAAAGGCAGGTAAAAGGCGTCATGCTGCGAGTAAGAATACCTTGTGTAATATGTTGCTCTAATGAAAGACTAGATGAGATTCAAAAGAGATATCATATACTGTTGAAGTCCCATATTGGTGGGAGTAAAATAATTAATAGAATTTATAATGATTTGAACAATCTTTTATCTTCGAGCTAACTTTTAGGAAGAGTTAGATACAAATATATTATCTATCAAATTTTATATGGTATCCGAATCATAGTTTGCAAGCAATATGATTTGCTATACTTTCATGCTTTAGAAGATTTCCCGCTATATTATACTTCTACAGTGAGATTGAGCGTGAGAGGGGAGCGTTGAAGTCTTATACAAAGATCGAATTATGGTTCCTCACTATCCATAATACCTGCAGTTAGAAATGAATCTCCTCCAGGCGCCATGAGAGGCGACCATGGATTGTGGTGTAAAATTCTCTTTGATGATGGGAGGAAAGAGAACTTCACTGAGGGGGGAAAAAAGAGAAAATAGGGAGGAAAAAAAAAAAATTAATATCAAATTTAGACAATTATTTTATATGTAGCCTGTAAATGGAATTTCCATATTACAGTTATGATAAAATTTAATTATTTTTTTATTATAATTAAAATTTGATATTCAAAATATTGCAAGCATTAAAACTAAAGGACCATGGATGCAATTTAATTAGTCTCTAACAGCTTGTGCTCTCGAAGTTCCCTTTGGTCATAAAAACCACAGAATTCAAATTAAATGTGCTTAAATGATTCCATTAGATTTGTTGCCATAAAAAAAAGAAAAAAAAAATCTTGCTATACTTTATTTTGGTCGCAAAAAAAAAAAAAAAATTCTTGCTATACGTGAAAAAAAAAAAGAAGAAAATTTCTTGCTATAATTTAAATAAAAGATATCAAAAGTAAAAAGAACTAAAATTGTATACCTTTTATGATATCGAGGGATATGAAGAGAGGAAAGTACTTATTCCATTGTGTAGAGTACTGTAACGGGATAAGTGACAACTACAAGTTTTTGGAGGATACTAAAAATATCTAAATAGTAACAATTCTTAACTAAAAAAACTTATCATATTTAACTGTCATTGCCTATGTTTATATATATATATATATATACAATTTACAAATTAATAAATTAAATAAAATTATCTAATCTAAAGGGTCAAATATTAAAAATTCATAAAAAAATATTTATCATAATTTTTAATTATATTATATATATAAAGAAGTTTTAAAAGTTTTTGGGGAGCTAATATATACTCATGAAACTCCGCCCCTCTAATATATTTAATCTCCTATTAAACCAACAAAAGATAAAAATTGAAAAAAAAAAAAAAACTAAAAGAATCTTGCACCACCTGATCTTCTTAATGTTTTATTTTGATGAAAAAACCTACATTTACTATGACATAGAAAATAAAAATTGAAATATAGGAGTGGGTGACTCTTAATTTGCCACCACAACCCTTGTTTCTCTTTCAATTCTCACATGCTACCCCCAAACATTAATGTACGGATAGGTCTAGGTTTTGCAAATCTAGGGTTTAGCCTTCCAGTAATTCTGGGATTAACATTGGTGAATTCAGTTGTTGCAGGGCCTTCAATTCCATTGTATGTGATGTCAATATCATTAAGCTCAATATTTTCACATGGGATCCCACTACTACATATAAGTTGAACTGCCTTAGGTGATGAACAATTCCCTTTTATATTCTTGAAGCTAACGTTGTTGATCTTAACTTTTGATGCTTCCTGAAAATACAATTGAAAAAGAAAACCTTCAAAAATCAATATAACAGAGGTGTAATTAAGTTGAGTCGATATAGTGTCATACGCGAATTTGACTCGATAAAGAACTCAAAGCTTGAACTTGATTGAGCTATTTTTTAACTGTTCGAATTTCGACTTGAAAAATATTAGAACTATTCGAGTTTGACTTAACAAAACTCGAATCAACTAAAAACTTTAATAGATAGTGTACTCAGTTCGACTTGTCTCAAAATTGACTCAAGTTAATGTGAATTGATTAAGCTCCAATATATTTAAATACTAAGGGTATAAAAGTATATTAATGAATAATTAAAAAAATAACTACTTGATTAAGCTCGTAGGCCTTACGAGTCGAGTATTGTGATGTTCGAACTCGACTAAAAAAACTACTCGAACTCGACTTGATTAATTCTAAGTTGAATTCGAATATTTTACTAGTCAGATTTGAATAGCTCACGAACAACTTAACTCGTTTACACCCATAAATATAATTAAATGCATAAACATTACAAAATTGAATTAATAATTTAGTAATTAATTACCTTGGGATTGCATTGACTCCATGGGCAATACATTTGATCAATAAGAATAGGGTTGGTGACATTATCCACAGTAATATCTTCAAAATGCAAATCTGATACAGTGTTACCATATAATGCTGGCCATGATTTAATTCTTACACCATTGTCTGTATTTGAGATTTTGCATTTAGTAACATAGATTTGTGTCACAGGTTGTTCGTCTTTGTATTTGCCTAAACTTCCTATACTGATGCCATGTCCCTGTAAACATGTGACTCCTGTGATGTTCAATTTATTAGTGCCATCTCCAATTGAAATGCAATCATCTCCACTGGCAATTACTGAATCCAAAATTCTGATCCCTGAAGAACGTCCAATGTGAATTCCATCTGTATTCACACTTGTGCAAGGTGCAGTGATTCTCATGCCTCGGAATTCGAGGTTGTGGCAGTTTAACATGTTTATGTGAAAATTCTTGCTATTTATTGAAGTTATATCTTGAATAATTGAATCGTTAATCGAATTCAGCCTTAAGTTCTGGTAATTAACAAGAAAATGGGAAAAAAAAAAAGAGAAAAAAGTCATTAGCAATTATATATATATATATATATATATATATATATATATATATGTATATATATATATAATTGCAATAAGTTATGATAGCAAAAGCATATGTATAGCAGCTGGGAACCTGATGTTGTTAGGGATGTGCAATCAGTTAGGACCAAACCGAACCAAACTTTTCCATGAAATGAGAATCGAACCAAAATATTAATGGTTCGAATTGATTTTTTTGACAATTTGATTCAGGAAAATAACAAAGGGTTCTTGTTAAACTGACCAAACCCAAATTCATAAATTCATTCTCTAATAATATGAACCGAACTATGATCAGTTTGGTTCGGTTTGCACACTCTAACAGTAGAGAAATTCTTGTATATACCGAATCTATATAGAATCAAACCAATGAAAAAGTGCAGTATAAATTATTTTATTTATGCGACACTTTTTTATTAGTTTGGTCTGCATAAACTATCATAATATCGTATTTATGGTAATGTGTTTGTGATATAATTAATTAAGCTTACAATAGGAATAGGCTTGCAGTTAGGATCATTGCCACAATTATTTTTCTTCCAAGCAATTTCTCCTTGGCCATCAATAGTTCCACCACCAAAAAGTATGAATCTATCAATGTATTGGAAAGTAATCCAACTATCACCATCAAGGTTTGGTGGGGCCTTTAGGTTACCTCTGATGTCTACACCTATTTTATCTTCGCATGGACCTTTCAATTCAACCTTCCCTAGCAAGTAGTTACCCATTGGAATAAAAACTCTGCTCATACCCGATGATGAACAGGCTTCTTTCCAAGCCCTCAATAAAGCCTTAGAGCAACAACCAAAAATATAATCGTAATAAGAACACTAAGTATCAAAGGTTGGTACACTAATTATAGTGTTGCTTAATTTGTTCATTTTTTTTCATATTGCCTCTTAGATCAGTTTTTGTGTTATATTTGCTTATTGAATATTGTTTTTGAATTATATTGTCATCTCAAAATTGTGAAAAACAACATATTGTGCTACAATTTGCTAATATATTAATCAAAGTCTAAACTAACAGAAATTATTGTTATATCAACAAATCATAACACAGTATTTGCTTTTCAAATTTCAGATATGGCATATGATCCAAAAATAAAGTTCATGATGCAAATATGACCAAAATTCAGTTAAGAGATTATTTTAAGAAAGAATGACAAATTGGAAGGGTTGCATAATATGCCCTATAATATTTATGCATAAATTAAAAGGTTACTTACCGGGCTAAGGTCAGTTCTTTCATCGGCTATGGCACCATATTTTGTCACATCAAAGACACGAGCCTGTGGTCGATGCGGTTGGTGTGCTTGAAGTGCGTGTTGCTGCGCTTGATATGCCTGTTGTTGTGCTTCATGTAGTTGGTATGCTTGATATGCTTGATGTTCTTGTTGTGCTTTAATATTAACTGTGAAGAACAACAATATAAATATTGTTACGAGATTAATTTTCAAACCCATTATTTTTTATTGATTGTTTGTTGATATAATAGAATTATTTTTCTGTTTGATCTCTTTATAAGCAAACAATCAGCTAAATTTATTGAAGGTGGATAGCAGGAGTTGGCTAATTTTTCGTGTTGTTTCTGTTCCTTTAATAAATATCCAAATTTGAAGTACAAATGTTTGTGAGTTCTGCGAAAACTGTGCAATTATAATAAATTATAACCCATTATTCCCCATAATAATTTAGAAGAATAATTTCTCTATGATAAATCATTGCTTCTCATTCACCTGAGGCCCGATGGGAAATGGGTGGATAATGTGCACGTGGTGTTTAATTCTCTTTCAGAAAGCATTATAAGAATTGATACGCGGCGTTGTAGAAATAGTGAACAAGTCAAACAAAAAATAGAGGATTTTGTAATTAACAACACATGTAAAGTCAAGTTTCTCAATTATTCAAAATCTTATAAATGTATTTGCAACTATATGATTATTGAGAAATTAAACTTCAATTGATTGTAGGATTAATAACAATCTCTGAAATCCACTGGACCATAAAGTTGGGACCCGATTTGGTGTAAAAACCAGTAAAAAAATATATGTATATTCTAACACTGGAAAATAATATTCATTTCTCTTTAATCAGAGGTATTAAGTTCGAGCCCGAATATTAAACACTTTTAAAAGTTAAAAGCGAATGCTTTACTTCGCAATGATTTATTCGGCATGAATTCAAATTGTTGAATAATTGAAAAAAAAAAAGTAAGAAAAGAGATATCTAAAAAAATTAATACATATTAGATTACTCCACATTTTTTGACTATAACTATATGCTAATGCTTATAAGGCCAAATGGGCAAATTTGCCCCTATCTATACCATATGGAACGAATCACTCCTAAACTATAATACAATACAATTAATCTATTTAAATTTAAACTTGATGCAATTAAATCCTTTAATTTTCTCCCTGTTTCCCTCCATTGTCCCTACCTTTGGGATAACTCAGTTGGTTGTGTCTACTAAAAGAATACCGACACATGTAAACTATTATCTTAAAATAACAAGGCTAAATTAAAAAAAAAAAAAAACCTAAACTTTCATGTTTATATTAAAAATAATATGCATTTCTAATTTTTTAATTAAACAAAACTAACTTTTAATATTTTATCAATTTTGATATTTTTGACAATTTAGTAAAAAAATTGAGGGACTTAATTATACTAAATTTAAATTTAAAGGATTTAATTATACTGAGTCATATTTTAGAGGTGACTCGTTCTAGATAATATAGTTTAGGGGTTAATTTACCTCTTTAGCCTACCTATAACGGTTTGACAACCAATGGCAGAGCTTGGCTCCAAATTGTAGAGGTCAAACTAACAATTAAAAAAATTATCATGAAAGAAAACAATATCATCTTTAACTGCCGTTAGTAAGTTCAACGGAAAAAAAAAAATCATAAACAGATTACAAATTAACAAATAAAATCATTGTGCAACTTTATTTTCAATGCCTTAAAGTCATCATTAATAAAATTTGAATAAAAAATTTCAATGACTTCTTTTTCGATATGAAACCTTTAAAAATGCGTAAATAATTTTTTGTTTAACTTGACAAAACCTAAAATATTTAGCAAATAATTAGGATAGTACTTCACCTCAAAGTATAATAAAAGTAAAATTAAAAAATGACAAGGAGAAGTTGAATTTCAGGTTAAAATTAATAAAAATTAATAAAAAAATTATATAAACTTTTCTTTAAATAAGTAATTGACAATGAATAAAATTCAATTAAAAACCTAGAATAAAAATAATAAATTGAACTTATCTCAAACAATAAAATTGATTAAAGATGTAACACTCTCCCATGTAGTATCCTGAATATTACTATACAAGAGAATGCTACACACTATAACTAGTTCATTCTATATAATATGTGCACGCATAATATATCTCATCTCTCTATATTGCATTTCATATATCAATTTAATCTAATCTCATATATCCTCATTCAATCATATAACCAAATATTATGCTTATTAAATAAAACTAAAATCCAAAACCAAGGCTAACTTCACCCAAATTATTACATCCTTTTTTGCAAAATCCAATAAAGAATAAAAAAAATTAACCAAAAAGTCTTATTTAATATCTCAAAATTATCCAAGAAAGTATGAAAGAATAAAATAGTGGAAATGCATGAGCAACCAACTTTGTATCTAATCTTGCTCTAACAGCTAGGCGTACTTGTTAATCAACTCATCTTATGACTCCAAACATGCATGTAAGAAAATCCACATACTAATCTTTTGCACATATAGGCATAATATTTCTTTCATGTGAACACATAAGCATAAATAGCATATTTGTTTCACATCATTAAATTTTATACATACATATATAATTGAAATGTCATTCAATGTAATCATGTCAATCATACTTAGAATTTACTATAAATTATTCATAAGTAGCTGCATATAAGAATATTTTTCATTCTTATGTCACATATCATAAAACACTTCATAATTATGCAATAAGTAAATCTTTCCATTTATTTAACTTGTTTACTTAACATGTAGCCCATTTACTCAATATCTGGACTAATTGGATAATGAGTTGTGAATAAGAGCGTTTGTCCCGAGCTTAAGGTACCCTATTCACCTGTTTGTATTTGTCTGTAATTGTGCTTGTCCTGAGCTTGAGTCAAGAGCACTCCCAAAGTTTAACCCACCTTAACTGGATAACATAATAAAGTTGTTAGCATTACGAATAAGAGTGCTCTTCAAGCTTAAGCCACATCGCCCAATAAATAAAAATCATATAATAATTCCTATGGTATCGTAAAAGACCATGAATGATATGTCATCTATCCTAAGTCTCACACTTGTAAAGAGAAATAGACAATTATACATATTCATTATTCATTTTTAATATGATAGGCCAAAATTTTATCTCATTCCATACTTGCATGTCATATACTATATCAAGGTATTTGCAAGCCCAAAATCATGTAATCATATAATATATCAACATTAATAAGCATAAGGAAGAGATTAGGGGCAGACCCAGCCACTTTTTTAGTGGGATCAAAATTAAGTAATAAAATATAAATATTTTAATAATAAATTTCAATATTATGCAGTCACTAATTATAATTGTTTCTTTTGAGTGTTTATATTTTTGTAATATTGTACAACTTTATCAAAAATATAATAAAAAACATCATTTTTAATATAAGGAATCAAATATCCTATTTGATGATTTTTTTTAATAATTATTCAAGGGTATGTTGAAAAATAGTTCGGTTGAAAGAATTTTTCAACATAGATATGGATTGGGAATTGGAATTAAAGAAATTCTTATGTTCATTGAGTCTACCATATTATTTGTAGACCAATCCAATTACACAATGATATGCATTTAATTATGTTATTCTAATTTGTTGATGTGAAGATAATATGCATATAAATCATTGTGATTAAGTTGGTTTACGAAACCCGGTTTATCTAAGAATTTCTCGGAATTAGAAAAAAAAAATTGTGTATTTAGCACAATAGTATGTGTATAACTATTGATGCATAAATAATCAGTGAGAATTTGCTTACTCATATTATAAGTAAGTTGTAACCAAATAGTTTGTCTACATAAAAAAAAAAAAAATTGAAGTTGACACACAAAAAAGGAGGAAAAACCAAAGACGTCAATGAGGTCAAATTACAATTTATATTTAATATATGAAAAAAAAAATTCAATGGAGTTAGTTAGTAACACATAGGTCAGCTCATGGAAGAGATATATATGATATAACCATATTTACACATCGCTAACCCATTTATATATATATATATATATATATACTTTGAATAGTGCTTTCATGGTCATGATACTAGTTGTGATATGGTTGTAAAAGGGTATGTTCCCTTTGTATAGATACACCATATTTTTCTTTAAATTTTCCATCCAAAACATACTCATTAATATATATATATATATACTCAAGGCCAATTACTGTTCACAAGAATTTACCACATGCATTTGCATTATTATGACAATAATATCAAATAATCAAACATTTCATTTCATAAATTTCACATGGTCATAGTGATTTAATTTCTATATTCATGCCATAATCAAATTTCATGTTAAGACATGAATTCCAATCCTTATGTTACATTCTAACATATGCCATCTTAATATCTCTCACCAAAATGCAAAAATACAATGTCTCAAGCCAACATGTTCTCTTTAATTCATATCAATTCATTCCATAGGCAATGCCTCAACTATTTCCACAATATAGCCATTTAAATAATTCAAATAAGTCCCATTAAGCATGCCAAGATCAATTTTTAGTAATATAACAAGTCATTCAAGCTTACCATAGTCAAGCAACATACCAAAAAGCAAATTAAAATGCATATAAGCCTCAACCACACACGTCCTAGATACCTCACTCGGTTTGGAGAATATCTCCCTCGCCTAGCGCCTCCTAAATATGGTAAAGATGCATATGAACATCATTAATATCATATTAATAAAGTTTTATAACCTAATCCTTAATTTCTCTACTATGAATTTGAATCCTAACCTGTAGCTATTAAAAATCCAATGAAACTCATTAAATCTTATTCTAATCACTACTTTAGACACTTAAAAGATTAGAAACCATGATTACTTATTGAGATGGGACAGAATCAAAGTGGGAAAATGGAGGTTTTCGGCCCCTAATGCTGTCCACGCTAAGAACAAGTAAAAGCTTTGTAAAGTCCTTTAATTCTTGCTTGAATCTTGATTTTGGATGTGGGTTTCATGTTTTTAGGCTTGGAAATTGAGTGGAACTTATGGAGAATGGTTTATGGAGTGTTTAGGGTCAACTGCTAGGATTTAGAAGGAAGAAATCGTGCAAAAACGGTATGAAGGGCATGTTTCATTGAAAATCAGCGCCCGAACTCCCCAAAACTCATGCTCCCCCCCTCCCTTTTGATCCAAAACCAAAATTTGATTTTTACCCTACTTTATGTGTGTCATAAATGTGTTAACTTCTATATCAAAATCCGAGGCGTTACAAAAGAAGACTAAAAGAGCTAATACTCCTTTTGCTAATTTTTTGAATTACTTTGTTCACAAGTAATAAAAGTTGAGTTCCTTATTGAAATCGATTAAAATCAATAAAAGCATAAAATTATGTAAAGTTTTCTCTAAATTAAATAAACAAGCAACTAACAATAATCAAATTCAAATAAAAATAATAATTTTAACTTGAACTTATCTCAAATAATAAAATTGATTAAAGAAGGCTAGAAGAGCTATTTTTGTTAATCTTTTAGATTACTCTTTATATAAATAATAAAAGTTGAATTCCAAGCTAAAATCGATAAAAATCAATAAAAAAATAAAATTATATAAAATTTTTTCTAAATCAAATAAACAAGCAATTGACAATTAATCAAATTTAATTTTAAAAAATAATAAAAAGAATAGAAATAATAATTTCAAGTTGAATTTACCTCAAACAATAAAATTAATTAAAGAAGACTAGAAGAGCTATTTCTATTTCCCTTTTGCTAATTTTTTAGATTACTCTTTATACTAGTAATTTATTCTTATATTGGAAACATAATTGGTAGTCTTTAGATAGTTTTAGAAGCTTAAAACACTTAATTTATTAGAAATTTTAACTAATATGCATGATTGTGACTTAATATAAGTGAAAATTAAGAAATTCAATAAAAATTAGGAGACTACATGTCATTTTAATATTGATATTTATCTATTTTTAGATAATTATTTTATAGGAGGACCAAGTATTAAAAGACTAAATATTTCTCATAACTTTTTAATTGTAATATATATATAAGTTTCAAAATTTTGAAATGGGCCATGGCCCTTTTATGTCCTCATGAAATTGTGTTCCTATGATATTCCTCTTTCCTTAAATTAGCTTTTAAAAAAATTTAGGTATAAGACTCATTTATCTATTAAATTTTACAATACAAATGCAATAATATTTCACGTGTATATTAGCTACCTTACTAATGTGTTTCGAGCTCAATTTAAAAATGTCAAATAACAATCAAGAATAATAATAATTCATCATTTTATTTATTGAAACAAAATAAATATAAAAATAACGATTAATTAAAAGAAAAAAATATATTGATTAGCGACCAAGTTCGGCGGCCAGTTGAAGGCAGTTAATTACAACCAGGGCCTTAGATACAGGCAGAGCCACCTCACGTTTGTTCCTCAGGTTGGGTTGACACATATAAAACAGATGTCCATTTTCGTTTCTTTAACTTGGTCAAGCTTTCTTTTCTCTTTTTCAAGGAAAAGCTATGATTCTTTTATTTAAGAGTTAATTCGAAACGTATTAGGTAAGATTTCGAAATGTGAATAAAATATTTTTTCTAAGTAACTGCATATATAAAGTTTGAACTCGAAATTTTTGAATCAGTTAGAAGAATTCGTACCAATTTATCTGCACTATCTTGCATATATAAAAAGCTATGATTCTTTGATAACAGAAAGTGAAAATTTCTTTAATGAGAGCCACATTCTGAATGAGATTGAAAGACAAATGTTGTTCCTTGGTAGTGTCAGAGCACAAATAAATGCTAAAGAGAGGAACAAAGATGAGAAAGCAAGAAATGGAAGAAGTGCAAAAGACTGAAAAGAAGGCATGGATAATTAAAGAGCTGAAGAAAGTGAGCTTGATGGCAGCTCCCATGGTGGTTGTCTCAGTTTCACAGTACTTGTTGACGGCGGTTTCTTTAATGATAGCCGGCCACCTTGGGAAATTGCAGCTCTCTGGTGTGTCAATCGCCACCTGCTT